>JAABOM020092901.1:0-28210 GCA_011800125.2 Solanum clarkiae | reverse complement strand
CATGGGCTGATTTTAGTATTATCTAACCTGTTTTATTATTTAAGTTTCAATTTATGAAACTCTAATTTAAAATATAACATTAATATAAATAATTAAATTTCATTGATGTTTGAAATGAGTGACAAACGATTCTATGATTAAAGGTAACTTTTAGCAACAAAAATCTAACTTTTCAAAACAAATATCTTTGTCACAAAATAAATAAGCTAGTCATAAATTGACTACATCTAGTGACGAAAAATATATTTGTCAAAGTACTTTCTTTTTATTAAATACGAAATACTTTTTCATTTTGTGACAACAGTAATTGTCCCTAATTTATACATTTAAGGAGATCTTTTTCGTACCTAAAAGGCAGTTATTAGTGATGAAATTACGTTGATTTTAACTACGTAATACATATTATTTTAGAGACAATTAGTGTTGTCACTGATTCAACTAAATAATTGGCGACGACATAATTTTGTTGGTGTAACAACTTTTTTAGTGATAAAATCATACTATTAACTACAAAAAAATTATACTTTTTATGACAAATGAATTTGTCGCAAATGTTTATGGATTTGGAGACGATTTTTCTTTTTGTAGCTAATATAAGTTTTTTGGCGACGAAGCACTAAGTCGTATTTGTAATCTTTTAGCGGCCCACATTTAGGGACGACTGAGCGACGAAATTTTTTTCGTCACACAAGATTTTTAATGACGAAATATGATTTATAAGAGAAGAAATTATTTGTCTCTGATAATCAAATTTGTTGTAGTGGAGAGTGTTGCAGTGTATTCAGAAAGAACATTAGTTGCTTCATTTCTGGTAAATTTCTTATTTCCAGCTACTATTAATTTTCTAGTTCTTGGGAAAATTTTGAATTTTTGTTGCTTGCCATTGTTGTGATATTTTTGAGCCCCGAATTGTGTCCCATTTTAGGACATGAGCTTGAGGAATTATTTAGAACCTATTTTTGGGGTTAGTTTCGAAAATTCAAGACGTAGGTCCCACCTTTCTCATTTTTACTCCAAAATTAGTCCGGCCCTATTTCTTGTGAATCTAGTGTCTCAATGATCGTAATGACATCGTGGTTCTATTTTTGACAGCGTAGACGCAATTAGAGGCCTTACAAAAGGAAAAAAGCTCTAATAGAGTAGGAGGAGCATGTATGATCGGCCTAAATGTCGACTATGGCTTTTCTTTCTTTAGATTGAACTAGAATTTATGAAATCATGTTCAGATAAATGGGAATGAACTTAGGCTAGTTTACTTGTATATCTTAAATGTTAGAATCCATATTTTAGGCCTTTCTGAGTATTTTGTGGTAAATAAAAACATGTGACTCTTTCCAGTGTTTGGTAGTGCTTAAAGTATTACTGAATTCATATATACGTCATTGGGGAGTATGTTGGTCTTAAAGTAAAATGATGGAAACCTACTTTAGATGCCCCGACAATATTTTGATTGGCTTAGATCCTTATATAATGGCATAACCGACTAGAGTCTGGTAGTTGGGACCTTAGCTAAGTAGTAACACTACTCTTATGAATACCATTATCCATAATTTCCTAACTCTTGGCTTTCAAGAAGCACTAGTGATACTAGTGTAACACCCCCTAAAATTTTCTATTTGATTTGGACAAATCTGTGCAAAAAATTGCTGAGAAGAATCTGAGAAAAACTGCAGATGTTAGTTACGAGAGGGGTTACGAGTCATAGGGAGGTTTACAACTAGTAAATCAGATTTCATAGGGACTTTCAGTGAATTCAAGTTTCAAGGACCTTTAGAGTACGAGATGGGTTACGACTCGTAGACCACAATACAAGTCATATGAGAGGATTTCGTGACCAATTCCAGTGAAGATCAATTTCTAATCATATTGGTTACGAGAGTCAGCTACGACTCATAAAGTATGGTACGACTCGTAAGAGGGGGTTTCATATAAATTTCCAGAGACTCAGGAACTTCTGCTCTTCATTCGCGAGAGTCAGTTATGATTCGTAGATTGGTGTACGAGTCGTAGTCGGGGTCTCATAGACCTTGTCGACAAATTTTAAGAGGGGAAATCTTATCTTTTCTAGTTCCTTTTAATTGAAACCCCATACATTTTAGGCCTTGTATAAATCCTTGGAATAAACCCTAAGGCTATACATTCTTTATTCCACACATTAAGAGTTTTGAGAGTATTGGAGGAGGAGGAGGAAGGAGCT
Source organism: Solanum clarkiae (assembly GCA_011800125.2). Lineage (NCBI taxonomy): Eukaryota > Viridiplantae > Streptophyta > Magnoliopsida > Solanales > Solanaceae > Solanum > Solanum clarkiae. The sequence continues at coordinate 26,013 of JAABOM020092901.1, read as the reverse complement.
AGGGTTTCCACCCAATAGCAAGAGTTGGTTGAGTTTCCATTATTTCTTAAATTCCAGGTATGTAAGGGTTACCAAAGTGTGAAAGCTATCCATTCACACGCGCCTTCCTCTTCTTGAGGTAAGATTTTGGGAAAAGAGTTGAGATTTGAGAAATCTTGCTATCTTAATATTGAAATTCTTGCATTTATCATGAGGTCTCATTCTATTATATGAGAAAATTTTGATGTTGCATGAGTATTGATATGAGATGTATACATGTATTTCCCCCATTGATAGCATGAACTCTAGTTTACATGATTTCATGGAATTTTGCATGTAAATTTAGAATATTAAGTTGAGTAAATTGAGCATATTGAGTTGAGTAAATTGAGCATAATTGAGCATGAGGGGCTTGATGTATTGAGTTGTATATATTTCCATGCACGACATCTTGCTTGCATTACATGATGGGTTAATTATATAAGTCTAAATGACCATTTGAGTCTGTGTCAAGTCAATTGATTGCATTGATTGATTAAGTTGTTGAGCATTGAGATGAGATGAAATGAAATACCCCAAAAGGGTTGAGTTTGAGTTCATGATTGAGCATAGAGTTATGAGTTGATGATGAGTTGAGCATGTTTTAATCTTAGGAGGAGTATTAAGCACCAGGCGAGGAGCGACTGTATATATCTAAATTGGTGAGCGAGCATTTATATACCTGCTCAATTCCATAGAACTAGGTTGCCAGCGTAGGATAGTCGTTACAACTAGTCTGGCGGCTCTTGTCCTGCAAGTGGATGCTTATTATAGATCCAAGAGAGAGAATTGATCGCCCTTTTCGGTGGCAAGTTAAGGGCAGACATGGCAATGATGTCGGATCATTGTACATCACTATGAAATAATGGTAGGGTAAAGAGTATGTCTATTAGAGAAACTCCCAAGCAACATTGATTGAGCATGCTATTTTTAAACTGAGTTTATTTTTATTGAGCCTATTTTATCGAGTATCTTTTAAAATCTTGATTTACTTGAAACTTGCATAAGTTGATTTGAGCCAGAGTTGTTGAGCCGAGGAGAGTGAGTTGAGATTTACTTTTCTTAAGCTATTTTATATACCAGTATATTCCATGTACTGACATTCACTTTCTGGGCCTGCATCGTTTTATGATACAGAAATAGTAGATAGAGGACTTCAGCACATGCATCGTTGAGGCCCGTATTCGGTACATTTTTGAGTTGATGAGCCCTCCTAGCTTTCCAGAGGAGCCTTTTATCTTTTTATTAGTGTTGAGTATTGTATTTCTTAGATTGGGGTGTTCATGTCCTGTCATGACACCATCTGTACTGCTGAGTAGAGGCTTCTTAGACTATTTGTATAGATTATGAGGTTGATGTATCTAAACCTATTTCTATTTTGAAAACTATAGTATATTAGATATATGCATTTTATCTGCATATGAGGTTCTTTTTTGTTGAATACTATTCTTCCATTGTTGAGTATGATGTGACGATGAGGCCAAGCGGTTCGCTCGGGGGCTAGCAATAGTCTATGAATGCCGGCCATGCCAAAGGTACCCCCGGGGCATGAAAAATTTGGTATTGGAGAACATAGTTCAAACATCCTAGGGAGTCTATGAAGTCGTGTCTAAATAGAGTCTTGTTTATAAGTGCGTTGTGCACTACACTTCATAAGCAGGAGGCTACATGACATTAGGAATTGTTACCCAATGGAGTGAAACTCTACAAAACTCCTTTCTGACTCGTGCGTTACGCAATTGCAGATCATGCCACCTAGATGCACAGTGACCCGGAGGAATGTTTCAACTAGTACTGCTGAGAACCTAACTTCAGAGCTACCTCCTCAAGTGGAGACGAGGGGCCGAGGTCGACTTCCTAGGACCACTGGTGTTCTTGTGCACCTACTGCTCCACCTACTCCTACTATAGAGGCCGACTTTAGAGGAGCCATTGCCATACTCACCCAGTTGGTAGCTGCACAGAGCGGGAACTGGGGCTCTCAGACTCCTAGTTCTAGCTCTCATGAGCCAATAACTACCTCTAGATTGAGGGACTTTCGGAGGATGAACCCACTTGCCTACATTGGTTCCAAGGTTGAGGAGGACCCTCAGAACTCCATTGATGAGAAGTGGAAGGTGCTAAAAATCATGTATGCAATCGAGACTGAGGTAGTTTAGCTTGCTATCTACCAGCTCAAATATGTAACCAGTGTTTGGTACAATCAGTGGGAAGAGAGTCGAGGTGAGGATGTTGAGCCTGCTAATTGGGATAAGTTTAAGAGTGCCTTCCTCGATCACTTCTTCCCTCAGGAGTTGAGAGAGGCTATGGTTGAGGAGTTCTTGAACTTGAAACAAGAGGGAATGATTGTGAAAGAGTATAGCCTGAAATTCATCCAGCTATCCAGGTATGCACCGGAGATGGTTCTTGATTGAGGGCACGGATGAGGAAGTTTGTATCTGGGTTGGGAAAACATGTGAAGAGGGAGTGCAAGGCACAATTGTTGATCCCAGGTATGGGAATCTTTAGAATGATGGTCTATGCCCAATAGACAGAGGAGGATAAGAAGAAAGACAGAGAGGAGCATTTGAGTAAGAAGGCCATATCAGCAGGGTCTGAGACCAGTCAAAGCAAGTAGAGTAAGGGTGATAAGTCCTACTTCCAGAAGAGGTCCTCTAGCTATGCATCATCTTCAGCCAGTGCACCAACCCCAATCCACAAACAGGATCAGAGGTCCCAAGGTCAGCCTAACTCTAAGGCCCAGGGTGCACAACCCCAAGCAAGTGCGACCCTTTGATCGAGAGGGAAGCCACCTTGTGGAAAGTGTGGTAGGATGCATCTGCGAGATTGTATAGATGGATGTAATAGTTGCTACAACTATGGCTAGCTGGTTCATTTTCTAAGGGATTGTCCAATGTGGGGCAACATGGGCTAGACTTCTATCACATCACCACCAACGAGGGGTAACCAGAGAGGAGTTATACCAGGAGGAGGCGGCGAGACAAACTGTCTGTATGCAATGGGACACCAATAGGACCAAAAGAACGCACCAGATGTTGTGACGGTTATGCTTCAAGTCTTTACTTTTCCTTCCAATGCTTTACTTTATCTGGGTGTAACTTGTTCTTTTGTGATGCCATATGAGAACCTATAGAAATTGTGTGGTGTCCATCAATCATAGAGATACTCTTGTTGATTTGATTGAGTTGGAGATAGTTGATTTCGATTGATCCTTGGTATGGATTGGCTTCACACCTGCTATGCCTCTGTTGATTGCCGAACTCGAGCTGTCAAATTCCAGTTTCCAAATGAGCCTGTTATTGAGTGGAGAGGAGATTCAGCTACACCTAGGGGTAAGTTTATTTCTTACCTCAAAGCCCGATGGTTGATCTCTAAGGGATGTATCTATAACCTAGTGCGAGTCAAGGCTGATGAGATGGAGTACCATACACTTGAGTCTATCCTGATTGTGAGTAAGTTTCTTGATGTGCTCCCTGAGGATCTGCTTGGAGTCTTTCTGATAGAGAGATTAACTTTGGAATTGATGTACTTCCTGACACCCAGCCCGTTTCTATTCTGCCCTATAGAATGGACCTTGCGGAGTTGAAATAGTTGAAGGAGCAGTTGAGGGATTTATTAGAAAAAGGATTCATAATGCCGAGTGTCTCTCCATGGGATGCTCCGATCTTGTTCGTGCGAAAGAAGGATGGTTCCTTGAGAATGTATATTGATTACCGCTAATTGAATAAAGTGACTATCAAGAATAAGTATCCCCTTCCAAAGATTGATGACTTGTTCAACCAATTTCAGGGTGCCACTATTTTCTCCAAGATAGACTTGAGACCAGGCTATCACCAGTTGAAAAAGAGAGAATGTGACATCCCGAAGATGGCCTGTCAAACTTGATATGGTCACTTTGAGTTCCTAGTGATATCATTTAGGTTGACAAATGCACCTGCAGCCTTTATGGACTTGATAAATAGAGTATTCAGGTAGTATCTCGACATGTTCATGATTGTTCTTATTGATGATATTTTGATGGATTCCACAAATGAGGAAGAGCATGCCGACCACCTCAGGATCCCTTTGCAGATGCTTTGAGATAAATGAGTTAAATGCAAAGTTTTCTAAGTGTGTATGTTGGCTCAAACCCATGGCTTTCTTAGGTCATGTGATTTCTGGAGATGGAATTCGAGTGGATACTCAAATGATTAAGGCGATCAAGAACTGGCCAAGACCAACTTCAGCAATAGAGAAAAAGAGTTTTCTGGGATTAGCTGGCTATAAGAAGAGGTTTGTTGAAGGGTTTTCTTCCATATCTGTACCTTTGACTAAACTGACTCATAAGAAGGCCAAGTTTCAATGGTTTGACGAGTGTGAGAAAAGCTTCCAAGAATTAAAAACGAGGTTAACCATAACCCCAGTGTTGACCTTGCCTGATGGGACAGATAGGTTTGTTATCTACTATGTTGCTTCAAGAGTAGGATTGGGATGTGTGTTGAACTAGAGGGGGAAAGTTGTTGCCTATGGTTCTAGACAACTCAACTTAAGGTACATGCGAAGAACTATCCCACTCATGACTTGGAGTCGGCAGCGGTGGTGTTTTCTCTCAAGTTATAACGCCACTATTTCTATGGAGTATATGTTCGTGTATTCACTGACCAAAAGAGCCTGCAGTACATCTTCACCAAGAAAGAGCTTAACTTGAGGTAGAGGAGATGGCTTGAGTTGCTCAAAGACTCTTATATGAGCATCCTATACCATCCAGGTAAGGTTAATATGGTTGTTGATGCTCTTAGCAGATTGTCTATGGGAAGAACCGCCCATGTGGGAGAGGAGAAGAGAGAGTTAGTCAAAGAGGTTCATAGACTGGCCCGACTAGGAGTTCAACTAGATGAGTCAGGTGAAAGAGGAGTTCATATGCAAAATAGATCGGCATCATCCCTAGTAGTGGAGGTGAAAGAGAAACAAGATCAAGACCTGGTGTTATTACAGTTCAAGGAGGATGTGCATAAGGAGAAAGTGATGTCTTTCATCAAAGGGGGAGATGGGGTATTGAGGCCAAGGAAGATTGTATGCTCTAGATGTTGATAGTGTTCGAGAGAGGATCATCGAAGAGTCCCATAGTTACAAATATTCCATCCACCCAGGGTCTACCAAGATGTACCATGACATGAGAGAAGTCTACTGGTGGAGTGGAATGAAGAGGGACATTGAGGAGTTCATTTCAAAGTGCCCGAATTGCCAACAAGTTAAAGTTGAGCATCAAAGGCCATATGAAGTAGCTCATAACTTTAAAATTTCAGAGTTGAAATGGGAGATGATCAAAATAAACTTCATCACGGGTTTACCGAGGTCCCACAGACAACATGATTCGATTTGGGTGATAGTCGATAGGATGACGAAGTCATCCCACTTCATGGCATTCAAGACAACTGACACTATGGATGATTATGCCTAGTTATACATAAGGGATATTGTGAGATTTCATGAAGTCCCTTTGTCTATCATCTCAGATAGAGGATCTCAGTTCACTGCCAGTTTTGGAGATCTTTTCAGAAGGTTTTGGGTATGAAAGTACTCCTTAGCACAACTTTCCACCCTCAGACCGATGGCCAGGAAGAGCGTACTATTCAGACGTTGGAGGATATTTTGAGAGCCTATGTCATCGACATTAGAGTTAATTGGGATGATTACTTGCCCTTGATCGTGTTTGCTTACAACAACAGCTTCCTTTCGAGCATTCAAATGGCCCCATATAAGGCCATTTTCGGGAGGAGCTGTAGGTCGTCGATTGGATGGTTTGAGGTAGGTGAAGTAGAGTTTATTGGATCGAACTTGGTTCACCAAGCTATGGAGAAGGTGAAGATAATTCGAGAAAGGTTAAGAACTGCACAGAGTCGACAAAAATCCTACACCGATATTTGGAGAAGAGACTTAGAATTTGAGGTCAATAATTGGGTGTATTTAAAGATATCGCCCATGAAGGGTGTGATGAGATTCAATAAGAAGGGAAAGTTGAGTCTGACGTACATTGGCCCCTATTAAAGTATAAAGAGAATGGGCAATGTGGCTTATGAGTCAGAGCTACTATCAGAGTTAGAGGCCATCCACCTAGTTTTCCACATTTCCATGCTCAAGAAGTGTTTTCAAAATTTGTTATTCTTGTTGAGAGTGTTGGGGTAAGAGACAGTCCGAGTTATGAGGAGATCCTGGTTCAAATCCTTAATCATTAGGTTCGAAAGTTGAGAACTAAGGAGGTTGCATCTGTTAAAGAGTTGTGGAGCAACCAATTTGTAGAGGAAGCTACTTGGGAGGCGGAGGAGGATATGAAGGCCAAATACCCTCATTTATTCTTACCTGTGGATGACGAAAGAGTTGATGGTAATAATTTCCTTCTAAATCCTCAAAAATTCCCATTCCTTGAGTTTTCCTTTCATTCTCAGTACAATAGAATTCTAGAGTCCGAGTGAGTATTGATGTGATGCATTGATTGTTTAATTGTATACTTGAAACATTTCTTGATTTTTTGATTGCATGAGTGAGTTAAGAGGCGGTTGATTGTTAGAGTCTATAGAGAAATTCGTGCCTTGTCCTAAATCCCTAGGTTCTCTTCCTTTAAGGGCGAATAATTCCAAGGGAGAGATAATGTAACACATCCTAAAATTTTCTATTTGATTTGGACAAATGTGTGCAGAGAATTGCTAAGAAGAATCTGAGAAAAACTGCAGATGTCGATTACGAGAGGGGTTACACGTCATAGGGAAGTTTACGACTCATAGATCAGGTTTCGTAAGGACTTTCAGTGAATTCAAGTTTTACGGACCTTCAGAGTACGAGATAGGCTATGACTCATAGACCACAATATGAGTCGTAGGAGAGGGTTTCATGATAAATTTAAATGAAGATTAATTTCTAATCATATTGGTCACGATAGTCAGCTGCAACTCGTAAAGTATGGTACGACTCGTAAGAAAGGGTTTCATATAAATTGCCAGAGGCTCAGGAACTTCAGATCTTCATCCACCAGAGTCAATTATGACTCGTAGATGGGTCTATAAGTCATAGTCAAGGTCTCGTAGACCCTGTCGGTAGATTTTAACAGGGGAAATCTTGTCTTTTCTAGTTCCTTTTTGAATGAAACGCCATACATTTTAGGCCTTATATAAAGCCTTGGAATAAAGCCTAAGGCCACACATTTTTTATTCCACACCTCAAGACTTTTGAGAGCATGGGAGGAGGAAGGAGCTAAGGTTTCCACCTGAGTTTCCATTGTTTCTTCAATCCCCAAGTATGTACGGCTTACCAAAGTGTGAAATATTTCTATTCACATGCCCCTTCCTCTTCCTGAGTTAAGATTTTGGTAGAGGAATTGAGATTTGAGAAATCTTATTATCTAAATATTGAAATTATTGCACTTATCAGGAGGTCTTATTCTATTATATGAAAAAAGTTTTATGTTGCATGAGTATTGATATGAGATGTATACATGTATTTCCCCCATTGATAGCATGAACCCTAGTTTATATGATTTCATGGAATTTTGCACATAAATGAGCATATTAAATTGAGTAAATTGAGCATATTGAGTTGAATAAATTGAGCATGATTGAGCATGAGGGGCTTACTATATTGAGTTGCATATATTTCCATACATGACATCTTACTTGCATTATATGATGGGTTAATTGAATGAGTCTAAATGACTGTTTGGGTTTGTGTTGAGTTGATTGATTGCATTGATTGATTGAGTTGTTGACCATTAGATGAGATGAGATGAGATACCCCAAAGGGGTTGAGTTTGAGTTCTTGATTGAGCATAAAGTTATGAGTTGATGACGAGTTGGTGACGAGTTGACTGATGAGTTGAACATGTCTTAATCTTGGGAGGAGTATTGAGCACCAAACGGGGAGCGCGTGTATATATCTAAATTGGCGAGCTAGCATTTATATACCTACTCAATCTTACATAACTATGTTCCCAGCGTAGGATAGTCCTTACAGCTAGTCTGGTGGCTCTTGTCCCGTAATTGGACACTTATAATAGATCCAAGAGAGAGAGAGTTGATCGACCTTTTTCAATGGCAAGTTAAGGGTGGATGTGGCAACGACGTCGTGTCATTGTACATCACCATACAATAATAATGGTGGGGTTGAGAGTATGTCGGTTAGAGAAACTCCTAAGTAACACTTATTGAGCATGATCTTTTCTAACTGAGTTTATTTTTATTGAGCCTATTTTACCGAGTATCTTTTAAAAGCGTGATTTACTTGAAACTTATATAAATTGATTTGAGCCTGAGTTGTTGAGCCAGGAGAGTGAGACGAACTTCACTTTTCTTGAGCTACTTTACATACCAGTATATTCCATGTACTGACGTCTATTTTGGGTTTGCATCATTTTATGATGCAGATATAACGGATAGAGGACTTCAGCACAAGCATCGTTGAAGCTCGAATTCGATACATTCTCGAGTTGGTGAGCCTTCCTAGCTTTTTGGAGTAGCCTTTTTTATCTTCTTATTAGTGTTGAGTATTGTATTTCTTTGATTGGGGTGTTCATGGCCTGTCACGAACACCATCTAGATTGCTGAGTAGGGGCTTCGTAGACTATGAGTATAGAGTATGGAGTTGATGTATCTAAACCTATTTCTATTTTGAAAACTATGATATACTAGATATATGCATTTTATATGCACATGAGGTTCCTTTTTATTGAGTACTATTCTTCTGCTGTCGTGTATGATGTGACGCTGAGGCTAAGTGGTTTGCTCGGGTGCTAGCGATAGTCTCTGAGTGTCGGCCATACTAAGGGTACCACCAAGATGTGATAACTAGACTCCGTGTTCAGTTAGTTTTTGTTTCAGTTGAAGATCAGGTGGTTACATTAGGTCGTTATGATATGAAAGGCGATTATCAGCAACCATTAGAGTTTAGTTTGAAATGGGAGTATTTGGCACCTTCGATTAAATCATATATGAGTATCTGGGTACCGGACCTAAACATTGCCATATTAGACCATGGCAAGCATCGAAGTTGCAGGCTTAGCCTCTATCCCCTAAGAGGATTTAGAGGAGCATCTGAGTACCAGGCCCTGCCTTGATCATATTAGACAATGGCAAGCATCCAAGTTCTAGGCTTGGCCTGAATCCCATTGAGAATTTTGATGAGCATTCGGGTACCAATACTTGCTTCAATCCCTAGATCACTCTTGTTTCTTAGATTTTTAAGGGTTCTAAGGTATTGAATTTGAAATAGATCTTCAATTCTCAGAGTTATAGATTTCTTATTTCATAGACATCATAGGCATATGTGATGGCCCACCACTTGTTCTTGAAAATAAGGGAAGAAACTAGAGTCTTTTGGGGGTTTATGGAAGATTCTAGAATCATGTAGAATAATATAGAAATATCTTGTAGTATGTAGTCTTCTCCAGACATATGTAGAATTGTGTGCAGTGTTCTAGAGAGGGACTAAAGTTTAAATAAGTTAGGGACTTCTAAGTAAATATTATTTGCGCATAAGCCCCTTAAGAGTAGTATAAATAGAGGGACCTCTCATTTGAAAGACCATCTAAGATAGTGTAAGCAATCTTCCAAGTGTTAAAGAAGTCTTCTTTCTAAAAGCTCTCTTGTGTTCATAATCTAATGTTCCCTTTGCGATCTTGGTTGAGAAAGGCTTCCTAGTATTTGAAAGATCGTGAAAGAGTCATAAGCAAATCGACTAGTGTAGCACGCAAGTCTTACTGAAGTTCTAAGTCAGTGACAACGTCGTATCAATGCAGGTTCGTACTAAGGGAAGAATGGAAAGTGAAGGAGACATCAATGCCACCAACACTACCAACTTTATGTTGGATGTTGGCAAGAAACATAAGGGAAAGAAAAGCTCCAAGAAGGTTGAGGAGGTGCCGATCAGACAGACACAAAGCGAGACCATAACAACCCACTCACTCTCGGTTGCTGAGTTGAGTGATGATGAACGAGGTGAAGATCCCGATGATGTCATGCTCGATAAAGGATGGGTCGCGAGGGTGGATGCTACAAGACAAGCAGTGAAGTTCTTGGGCAAGTGCCTAAATCAGTTCAATGGTAAGTTTCATAACTTGGAGGAGTTCACCCTTGAAGAGAGTGATAATATCCGGAAAGAGTTGGGCGGACATATAGCGGCGGAGTACGAGCTGAGGGAGACTATCACTTCCTTAGAGTGCTGGCTCATGGAGGCACTAAGCAAGATAGAGGCCATGAGTGCCACCATGAAGACCATGGGTTCCATTATGGAGACTATGAGTGCAAGGATGAGGGCACTCGAGAAAGGCATGGCTGATGGGAGATGCGTAGGGATTGTTGGAGAAAGGGATGCAAAGATCGACCAAGCCACCTATCTTCAATGGCATCTGTGATGCGCAAGAGGTGGAGAACTTCTTGTTGAACTTGTAGAATTACTTCAAGTTTAACAAGGTGAGGAATGACGAGACAAAGATCAACATAGCTGTGTTGTATCTGATGGAGATGGCCATGTTATGGTGGAAACGTAAGGAGTCATAGATAGGGAAGGGGTTATACACCATCGACACATGGGAGCAGTTCAAGAGCAAGTTCAAGAATGCTTTCTTCTCGAACAACATCATCTATAAGGCAAAGTGAAAGTTTAGGGAGCTGATATAGACGGGTAGCATAAGGGCCTATAAGAAGGAGTTAACTACCCTTATGCTCCAAATCCCCAACCTCACGGATGATGATATGATGTTCCCTTCATGGACGGCCTACAAAATTGGGCCAGGATGGAGCTGGAGAGCCAACAAGTTAGGACCATTGATGAGGACATCACATAGGCATAGGCTTGGATGGACTCTCGACATGACATGAGAGATAAAGACTAGGGAGAAGACTCAGATAGTAGTCATTACCAAGGTGGGGGAGATGGTAGCAGAGGTAAGGGTTGGCAGCTATATCCCAAGTATCATGACATTGGTAGGCCAGATAACAAGATGTTAGGGCGACATAGCAGCAGAGAGGGCAAGGCACAGTCCGAGAAAGAGCTTAAATGCTACATATGCGGGCCACATAGTTATAAGAAGTTCCCTGAATGGAAAATCCTTGGTGCCATACCGCAGGAATGGAAGGAGCAGAAGGAATAGAAGGAGACACATGAATATGGGGAAGATTCACATATGGCTCGGGTAGGCGTGATTAGGCTATACTGAGCTATCATGTGGCAACCAGAGAAACGCGAAGGAGTATCGTGCATAATATATGGATATCACGATCAATGAACAACTCACTCGTTCCATGGTCGACATAGGCGCAGAGGTTAATATCATGACTAAGACCGCGACAACTAAGTTGGGGCTGAAATATAACCCAAGTAATGCATAACATAGGATAGTCAATGCGCTAAGGATTCCTGTGTGTGGATTTTCCTAGGGAGTCGACATAGTGTTGGGTGAGTGGCATGGTATGACCAACTTCCATGTTGCTCCGGTAGATCTGTATGACATCATCCTTGGGTAGGAATTTTTCCAAAAGTGCCATTTGGTGATTGACCCCTACCTCTAACAATGAGTGCTTTTGGAGCAAGGAGGTTCTTGCATGGTGCCCTTAGTGCAGATGCCCAAGTCAGGTGGACAAGTTCATCTGTCGGCCTTGCGGCTTGTGGAGGGGTTCCAGGGTGAAAAGCCATTGTCGTATTCCATGCCCGCTAAGAGGAAAATTCATCAAAGGAGAACCCGTAGAAGGAAACCAATGGGGAGCAAGGATAGAAAACTACAACAAAACTCCTCGGGCACAGAGTGGGAGCGAACTCCAAACGAGACCACAAGGGGATGACATGAAGACTTGCGACAGTCCGAATGTGGAAACGGGGAGTTCCAAAAGCAGCATTGTGCCGAGGACATTGCAACATCAGGTGAGGGAGAGTGTGATGGCCCAACCATCTGTTCTTGAAAATAAGGGAAGAAACTAGAGTCTTCTGGGGGAATATGGAAGATTCTATAATAATGTAGAATAATATAAAAATATCTAGTAGTATGTAGTCTTCTCCAGACATATGTAGAATTATGTAGAGTATTCTAGAGAGGGATTAAAGTGTAAATAAGTTAGGGATTTGTATGTAAATATTATTTACACATAAGCCCCTTAAGAGTAGTATAAATAAAAGGGCCTCTCATTTGTAAAGACCATCTAAGAAAGTGTAAGCAATCTTCCAAGTGTTAAAGAAGTCTTCTTTCTAAAAGCTCTCTTGTCTTCTTAATCTAGCATTCCCTTAGCTTCTTAGTTGAGAAAGGCTTACTAGTATTTGCAAGATCGTGAAAGAGTCATGAGCAAATAAACTAGTGTTGTATGGAAGTCTTAGTGAAGTTCTAAGTCCGTGATAACGTGGTATCAAATTAGGTTCATACTAAGGGAAGCATGGAAAGTGAAAGAGACATCAATGCCACCAGAACCACCAACGTTATGCTGGATGTTGGCAATAAACACGAGGGAAAGAAAAGCTCTAAGAAGGTTGAAGAGGTGTCGATCAAACAGAAGCAGAGCTAGACCATAACAACCTACTCATTCTCGATTGCTGAGTTGAGTAACAATGAACAAGGTGAAGATCCCACCGACATCATGCTCGACAAAGGATGGGTCGTGAGGGTGGATGCTGCAAGACAAGTAGTTGAGTTCTTGGGAAAGCACCTAAATCAGTTCAATAGTAAGTTTTAGACCTTGGAGGAGTTCACCATTAAGGAGAATGATAACATTCGGAAAGAGTTGGGTGAATGTTAGGCAGTCGAGTACGAGCTAAGAGAGACCATCACATCCTTAGAGTGTCATCTAATGGAGGCACTCAGCAAGATGGAGACCATGAGTGCCATCATGAAGACCATGGATGCCACCAAGGAGGCTATGAGTGCAAGGATGAGGGTACTCGAGGAAGGCATGACTAATGAGAGATGCGTAAGGATTGTTGGACCAAGGGAGGCCAAGATCAAGTTTCCCAAGACACCTGTCTTCAAAGGCGTCCACGATGCGCAAGAGGTGGAGAACTTCTTGCGGCACTTGGAGAATTACATCTCGTGTAACAAGGTGAGGAACGATGGGATGAGGATCAACACAGCCATGTTGTATTTGATAGAGATTTCCATGTTATGCTAGAAACAAAAGGTGTCAAAGATAGGGAAGGGTTTATGGACCATCGACATATGGGAGCAGTTCAATAGCGAGTTCAAGAAGGCTTTCTTCCCAAACAACATCATCTATGAGGCAAAGGGAAAGTTAAAGGAGCTGAGACAGATGAGTAGCATAAGGGCCTACGTGAAGGAGTTTACTACCCTTACACTCTAGATCCCCAACCTCACGGATAATGATATGATATTCCACTTCATGGACGACCTACAGAATTAGGTCATGATCGAGCTGGAGAGCCAACAAGTTAGGACTATTGATGAGACCATCACATAATCAGAGGCTTTGACAGACTTTTGACATGAAAAGTGAGATAAAAACTAGGGAGAAGACCAGATGGTAGTCATGACTAAGGTGGGGGAGATGGTAGCAGAGGTAAGGGGTGGCGGCCACATCCCAAGTATCATGACACTGGTAGGCCTGATAATAGGAAATCCAAGCAATAAAGCAGCGGAGAGGGCAAGGCACAACTTGAGAAAGAGCTTAAGTACTACATATGCGGGGGTCCACAGAGTTACAAGAAGTGGCCCGAACTGAAGAGCCTTGGTGCCATACTATGGGAACGAAAGGAGAAGAAGGCACAGGAAGAGGCACCCGAATCAGAGGAAGATTCGAACATGACCTAGGTAGGTGTGATTAGTCTATACAGAGCTATTATGCGGCAACTAGAGAAGCCAAAGGATTGTCGTGCACAGTACGTGGATATCACGATTAATGGACAACCTACTCATGCCATGGTCGACATAGGCGCAGAGTTAGCATCGTGACTAAGTCTGCGGCTACCAAGTTGGGGCTGAAATATAACCTAAGTAATGCAAAACTTAGGACGGTCAATGTAGCAATGACTCCTATGTGTGGAATTTCCTAAGGAGTCGACATAGTGTTGGGTGAGTAGCATGGTAAGACTAACTTCCATATCGCTTTGGTAGATCTCTTTGACATCATCCTTGAGTAGGAATTTTTTTGGAAATGCCATGTGAAGATCGACCCCTACCTCTAACAACTCATTGTCTTGGAGAAAGGAGATTCCTGCAGGGTGCCCTCAGTACAGATACCCAAGTCAGGGGGACAAGTTCATTTGTCAGCCTTGCGTCTTGTGGAGGGGTTCCAAGATGAAAAGTTATTGTCGTGTTCCACACCCACTAAAAGGAAAAGTCATCAAAGGAGAAGCCATCGAAGGAAGCCAAGTGGGAGCAAAGATAGCCAACTAAAGTAGTACTCCTCGAGAATGGAAAAGGAGCAAACTCCAAAGGAGACCACAAGGGAATGACATGAAGACTTGTGGCAGTCCGAAGGTAGAAACAGGGAGTTCGAACAGTAGGATTGCACCGAGGACATTGCAACATTCGGTGGGGAAGAGTGTGACAGCCCGCCACTTATTCTTGAAAATAAAGGAAGAAATTAGAGTATTTTGGGGGTTTATGGAAGACTCTAGAATTATATAGAATAATATAGAAATATCTTGTAGTATGTAGTCTTCTCTAGATATATGAATTATGTGGAGTGTTCTAGAGAGGGACTAAAATGTAATTATTCGTACATAAGCCCCTTAAGAGTAGTATAAATAGAGGAGCCTCTCATTTGTAAAGACCATCCAAAAACATGTAAGCAATCTTCCAAGTGTTAAAGAAGTCTTCTTTCTAAAAGTTCTCTTGTCTACTTAATCTAGCGTTCTCTCAGCGATCTTAGTTGAGAAAGGCTTACTAGTATTTTCAAGATCGTGAAAAAGTTATGAGCAAATCGACTAGTGCCACACGAAAGTCTTAGTGAAGTTCTAAGTCTGTGACACATAGCTATTTTGTATACTCGGCGGGCTTATCGGAGTTCATCTAGGTTTTATTTTGAATTGGACATGAGCATCCTATTCGAGCTTATAGTGGCCCTGTTAGATATTGTTAGGGTAGTATTCTTATCTAGTTTCTTTCTATTCATATGATTACTAATCTTTCTTTTCTCAGATGCTATATTTTGACTCTTATGTAGATTGATTCTTCTTTTTTATTTTGCTTTTACCTTTCTTGCTCAGTTGGCCTATAATGCCTATTGGGTACTTGTTATTTTTGTACTCATGCTACACTCAATATCTACTTTTGTGATGCATGTCTGGGAACCAATCATCATTGCTAATTCATCAGGCATATAGCAGTAGCATAACCCCCAGCCGCACTAGCCATGACTCTAGCTCTACAGGCGGCTATCGCTCAGTTACTTGCTAGTATTGGGGCGGTACCTCTTGCCCCTGCACCTGCTTCCTATATTCCAGTACCAAAGGATCAGCCTGCGCCATTAGTACATGATTTTTAGCCACCCTTGGCACTCATCATACCCTATCCAGCTTCCCCAGAATGTGTTATGTCTTTACAAGAGCAAAGGATGTTAGGGGTATTTCAAAGGTTGTCAACCCTAACATTTTCTAATTTGATTAGAGAGGATACCATGGAGTTTATGAATACATGATAGGACAAACTTTAGTCCTTGGGTCTTGTAGAGTCCAAAAGAGCTGACTTCACTACTCATTAATTCTATAGGCTAGCAAAATAATGGTGGCGTCCTTCCTATAGACCAGACCAGCAGAATTGCCTCCATTGACATAGGCATATGTTTTAGAGATCTTTTTCGCCTGATACATCTCAAATGAGTATAAGAGATTGACTTCAGGATTAGTGCATAAGGCTAGAGAAAGGTCCTATGATGGTCTCGGAGTACAAGGCTAGATTCCATCAACTCTCCTTATATGCCACTATGATTCTAACCACTGAGGAGGAGACAGTGCGGTGTTTTATCCATGGGTTGAGATATTAGTTGAGGATAAAGACTGAGCACTTAGATTCTGTAAGATGTTCATTTCTTAATATTATTGTTCACACCCATACTATGGAGCACATGCATCATAACACCCAATGGGGTAGCAACAAGAGAGTCAGACACTAGGATAGTTTAGTGGGTACTAGACTAAAGACATGCATAGTTATGATAGGTCCCATCAGAGGTCCAAGTAGGGTAGATACTAGTAGGGTTAGTCCAACTAGCTTGTCCAGTGGTTTTTCCAGCAATAGAGGGCAATCAGACCCATTTGGGTGGTTCTAGTACAAACTAGAGTACAAGGGGATCAAGTCCATTCCCTTCCTATCACAAATGGGTTATCACAGGGCACTTAACTTCAGGGTATTATTATTGTATCTCACTTGATAACTAGTCCAAAAAGTGCCTCCATCGAGCTAAATCAAGACTAACAACACCATCTCTACCTAAAGGCGGACAACCAAAGTCAGGGTTGAGGAGGTAGAGAGAAAACATAGGGCCATGGTGGCAGCTATTAGGGTATTCGAGGAGGTCTTTAGAGAGGTAGGTCCAGTGGAAGGTCAGATGATCATGGTGGGGGTCGTCATGGCCATTTCTATGCTACACTAGTAATGACAGAGGATGAGGCATGAACAATGTTATCACAGGTACTATCTTTATATGTCAACAGACTGCTTCAACTTTACTTGATATAGGTTCCACATATTTTTATGTGTCTACATACTTTGCTCCCTATTTGGGTATTAAGTTTGAGCTATTTGAGGTGGCATTGCATATTTCGACTCCAATAGAGGATTATTTAGTAGTAATCGGGTCTATAGATCCTATGTGGTGACTATTCAGGGCATGATACCTGGGTAAATCTTATTTTAATTGATATTATAGATTTCAATGTTATTCTGGACATGGATTAGCTATCCTTTACCATGCAGTTTTGGATTTCTATGTCAAGACCATTACTTAAGTCATGCCTTGCATTCCCTCAATTTTGTGGAAAGGTGCTTATAGTCACTCACTAATGGGGGTTATATCATTTGTGTGAGCTCGATGATTAGTTGCCTTTGGGTTCCTAGCTTATCTAGTGAGGCCTCCTCTATTGATTCTTTTTTTGTGGTTGGAGAGTTTGCTGATGTTTTTCCCACCAAGCTACCTAGCCTACCTCTAGAGAGTGATATTTCCCTTGTGGTGGACTTGGACATGGTCATTAAGCCCATTTCCATCCCACTTTATTGTATGTCCCCCGCAGAACTCTACGAGCTTAGTATTCATCTTGAGGATCTCTTGTAAGGGTTTCATCCATCTAAATTTGTCACTGTGGTGTGATCTTATTCTATTTGTTGAAAAAGGATGGGACTCTACGGATGTGTGTCAATTACAAACAGTTGAACAAGGTGATTGTAAGAAACCGTTAACCTATGTCCTACATTAACGACTTATTTGAATAGTTATAATGTGTTGCTGTATTTTCTAAGATTGACTTAAGGTCCGGCTATCACCAATTGAGGATTAGGGATGCCAACATTCCTAAGACTTCCTTTCAAACACATTATGGACACTACTAGTTTCTTGTGATATCATTTAGGCTTACTAATGCCCTTGCTGCTTTTATGGATTTGATAACTCAAGTATATCGGTCATATCTTGAATCTGTTGTGATTATACTCATTGATGACATTCTAGTATACTTGCTACGTAGGGAAGAACATGCACAACACTTGAGAGTTGGGCTCTAGACTTTAAGAAATCAATTACTTTATGAAAATTCTCAAAGTGTGAATTTTTGTTAGAGTCTCAAACATTTCTAAGGCACGTGGTGCCCAAGGACCGCATAATGGTGGCCTCAGCAAAGATAAAGGCTATTCATAGTTGGAAAACACCCAGATCTTGTAAGGACTTAGGCTTCGGGGGACCTTAATAATGCTCGAAATTTGATTTTCCATGATTTTTTACCAAGGTGACTTTCATGGACACCTCCACGAGCCATGGAGCTGGCCCTAGAGTGGCCCTTGGATATTTCATGGCTAGCTCTGACTTTTTGAGATGCACAAGACCAAGAGGCCCTTCATAACTCATGGACCTCACCACTGGCCGTGAAAGGGCTTGTGGGAGAAGGCCCTTGCTTGGTTGCCTATGTTTCTGCCTAAAGGTGCCAGCACAAGCACCCTCATGGTTCATGAAGAGCACCACAGACCATGAAGATAATCGTACAGGGATCCTTGGCCAAATTTCTTCCAAGAAATCACCATCTCGGATCTTGGGGCTCCTTCACGTAAGGCTTCACAAGCGATGTAACCCATCGTGCAGAGGTCCGAATAAATTTTTGTTCCATTTTTATTAAGGGCTTAATGGTAATTTGGTTCACTACTCAGGTCTTTTATGAATTTTATGCCTATACTAAGACAGCTAAATCAACCCTCACTCACTCATTACACCTCATTTTCAATTCCAACACTTAAAATCTTAAATTCAATGTTCATGAGCTCCACTCAAACTAATCTTTGAAGATTCAAGTCAAGGGATTCAAGAGGACTTCAATCTAAATCTTAATCCATCTTAATCTTCCTAATTTCTTCAACGTATGTGTGTTTTCATTCACGATTTTCTTTCAATCATGAAGCTCCAAAATTTATTTCATGAAAATAATGATTTCTAAGAATGATTTACAAGTAAGTCTTTTAATTTACCTTCAATTTGATGGAAATTAAGTTATGGGTCTATCTCAATTGAAAATTTTAACATGATTTAAGTCTTATTATATTGATTTACATGGATTTCATAAGAATTGAAGAATGCATGTCCCTTTAATTTATGAACTTATTCATGAGAAGTTTCAAGTATGTTTCAATTGTTGAATTCTTTATGAATCAAGTATGATTTCATCCTATTGTAATGTTGTGATTATGAATCTCAAGTACCCTTCTATTATTTCATTCCACATGACATATGCATGCATGAATGAGTATTTTCATGAGATTTATGATGTGGGTTATTAATTATGATTATGATTATAATTTCATGAGTATGGCTATAACATCACATGTGATCACATAATGTCTATGACATGGCTTTAAGCAATTATGGGTGAGTATTCACTATCATGATCTAGAATGAATGAGTTATTCCTGTGTATGTAATCATGGATTTATGTTTGACTTGGCCTTTAAGCCTAAGTATATATCATTATGAAATGTGATTTGGTTTTTAAGCCTAAGTATGCATAAGTATGATTTGAAAAGACTTATGTTTCAACATAAAGCATGTATATTTATATGTATTCCCATCGGATCATGACTTAGCACCAAATGAGATTGGAGGTGGGGCTTCGATCCAAGGGGTCTTTATGTAAAGTCTCCTTCACATAACTATGTGCCAATATAGTTTCATGTTTATTCCTCTTTATGGATAATTACGTTCATTTAAAATCCTTTCTGAAATAGGTAGTGTTCCCGTAAGATAAGGTTACTTCTCTGAAATGGGTGGTGTTCCCATAAGGAGGAGTATGGTCTACTTTATGCAAGTAAATCACTCCATTCTTCAGTGTAGAGTGAACATTGGGATTCTATGTAATAACTCACATGGTCTTATCTGTCAGTTGAGTTCCTATCTCCGCTATGTTTAAGTATTACGACATTCATGGATCATAGATTTAAGGCATATTGTGTGCGCCCTTATCATCTAACATTGAGTTGCACGTTATTATGTTCATAAGCATTACATTTTTGCATAGTTAGTATATTCAAACGTACTAACACATATTTTTTTTTGACATGATCTAACCATGCAGGGATTGGAGACCTTCCTCATCTATCGCTTCACGGGTAGATTTGGCTTGTGGAAGTTTACTTGTGATGAGTCCTTTATTCCAAGTACAAGAACCACCTTCTATCTACCTTTTCTATGTCATGATTTTCTTATGTCCTTACTTTGAGGGTGAGCCCGAGACATGTCCGGGTCCCCGTCCTTTCTATGACTTCAAGGCATTGTTGGATGTTACGTGACTTTATGTATGGGCTTGTTATGTTTGATGCTTGTGAAGGCTATGCTTATGTCTTATCTTATGTTAATATTGCTATGATGTGATGATAAGATGATGAAATTCCTAAATTCCTACTCCCATAGCTTGATTTATATGAACCCACCCCTCAGAAATTTTTGTGATGATTGTTTAATGGAAAGTTCCATGTTTCCTATCCTCATAGCTTGAGTCCTGACTTCCCATTCCTCATATTTACTTGTTGAATTGTTTGATAATGAATCTCATACCCTCTTATCCGATAGCTTGAATCCAAAGCCCCTATCCCTTAGTATCACATTATGAGTTTGAGTTGCGCATCTGAACTAGTGATGTTTAAATGAATGTAATGTGGCTTGTTTGGTGAATTCTAGGTTCCCATTTGTCATGTCACTTCTGGACCCCAGTGACACGGCCCGCTCCAATTTTGCCCAACACTTTTTCACAACGGCCTGTCCAGTGCGCCGCGCACGCCCATCGGCAAGCAACTGCGCGCGCGCCTTGGCCATCGCCTGCGCGCCCCAGCTTGCGCGCCTGCGCATCTGCACGCCCGCGTCTGCGCGCCTGCGTGCGCCTCCGCGTGCCTGCCTGCCAACCAGCGCCAGCTATTGCTAGCCTGTCACCAACGACTAGTTCAACGGTCCAGTCTGCCCTAGCTAGCAGAAACGGTCACCAACGGCTAGCCAATGGCTAGCCAACGGCTAGAGGCCCCTTATGTAAATATTATTTGCATTTTTAGCCTTTAGGACATGTATAAATAGGGTGGTCTTTGCCATTTGCAAGACACCACACATCTTACACATTTTCTTTGTATTTTCCCACAATTGTAAGTCTTTCATTCAAGGAATACAATACTTTCCTTCATATTAGCTCTTTGTCTTTCTTTGCTTGTTAATCCAACGTTCCCTTAGTAGATCCTTGGCAATAAGGCTTACTATACATCGCTAGGTTGAGTGATTCCGCCACTTGACCATCTTAACGCAGTCTAGGTCGTATGGTTTCTTAGCGCCAATCTCTAAGGCCGTAACAACGTGGTATCAGAGCAAGTTCTAGGGGTTAACGATGGCAAGCGATGGAGAAATGTTTGCTGCCAGTCCCGCCAAATCGGTACTGGATGTTGGCAAGAAATGCAAGGGCAAGAAGACTTCCAAAAAGGCAACGGAGGAATTGATCATACCATCTCACAGTGAGGCCACAACCACACATTTTCCTTCGGCAGCCGACATGAGATTTGACGCACAAGGCGAAGAACGCGATGACGTCCCGCTTAATCAAAGTAAGTCCGAGGAGATGGAGCCCATCATTATGGCAGTGGACGTTTTGGTTCATCGGGTCGATGGGATCGAACGCCAATTTAAGACCTTGGAAGAATTCACCTTGGAGACAAGCGACAACATCCGACGAGGCTTGGACGATTATGAAGTAGCGGAGCGAGAATTGAGGGAGACAGTCACTTCCTTGGAGTGCAGACTTATGGAAGCACTTAGCACCATGGAGGCCATGAGAGCAACTATCAAGGGCCAGGCCGACACCATAGATGCAGTTTGTGCGAGGGTCAAAACACTCGAAGAAAGCAACTCTGATTGGAGATGTGTTGGACCAGTCAGGGAGGCAGAAGCAAAGATCGAAGCACCCCGCCCGCCTACCTTCAAAGGTGCACAAGATGCACAAGAGGTGGACAATTTCCTGTGGCATCTTGAAAATTACTTCAAATGCAACAAGGTAAGGGAAGATGATGCTAAGATCAGCATGGCCAAAATGTACCTGACCGAGATGGCAATGCTTTGGTGGAGATGCAAAGAGGCCAAGATAGCAAAGGGACGATGCACGATCAGCACATGGGAGCAGTTCAAAGCAGAGTTCCGGAAGATGTTCTACCCCACCAACGTCATCTATGAAGCGAAAAAGAGGTTCCGAGAACTGAGGCAAATGGGTAGTGTGAAAGCCTACATTAAGGAATTCACTACCCTTACGCTTCAAATTCCTGACCTCAATGATGAGGACATGTTGTTCCACTTCATGGACGGGTTGCAAGAATGGGCCAGAACGGAGCTAGAGAGGCGACAAGTTTCCACATGCGACGAAGCCATCATGCAAGCAGAAGCTTTGGCGGATAGACGAGGAGAGGATATGGATGGTAGCTCGTAGACCATAAGATGATCCAACCTGGAGCAGTATGGTACGACTCTAGCCGAAGCAAAAATGCCCGCTACACGCCCAGATTCCGGAAGTGCGAATCCAGTAAGACGGAACAGCTAGGAGCGGTATGGGACGCAACCTGCCGACGCAAGGACGCATGATCCCGTCCAGCCAGAGGGCAAGGCGCTAGTGCGCACGCCCAAATGCCCCGTCTGTGGGGGACCGCACCGCATTGATAGGTTCTTTAAAATGAAAAGCCTTAGTGCCATGCTGGTTAAGGAGCAGAAGGTGAAGGGAAAGGAAACCGGGTCAGATGAAGATTCGGAGGCAGCACAGGTTGGCATGATAAGTCTGTTAGGAGCAGCACAACACCAACCTGAGAATCCGAAACGTTGCTGAGCACAGTACGTGGAAATGATGATTAACGACCATCGCGCTTATGCATTGGTCGACACTGGTGCAGAGACAAACGTTGTGACTAAGTCTGCAGCAGTCAGATTGGGGCTGAAGTATCACTCCACAAATACGCAGCTTAAGACGGTCAATGCACCCGTGACTCCCATTTGTGGCATAGCCCCCGGAGTCAAATGCACAATTGGGGAGTGGGATGGCAAGATAAACTTTCATGTCGCTCCAATCGACCTCTTTGACGTAGTACTTGGGCAAGAGTTCTTTCAGTCGGTTCAGGCGTCAATCAACCCTTACGATAGGCAGTTCGTATTAACGGGAAAGAAGAGACCTTGCCTTGTACCGCTGGAACCTTTGCCTGAATCAGAGGGTCCGTTCCAATTGTCAACCATGCGGCTCGTAGAGGTTTTCCAGGATAAGCCGCCTATATCATGTTCCACGCCCGATGAAATTGTAAGTCACCGCAAGAGGTGCAGCCAGGGAAAGCAGCATACCTCAAGCGCAAGCCGGAAGCAAACTCCAGAAAGGGTCACGAGAGGATGGCGACAGCACGAAGATGCACGATTGCACGGTGAGGTGCGGCTGTTCGAGGGTGAAAAGGAGAAGCACGACATTATTGCGTCGAGGGTGCCGCAATCAGGGGTGGGGGAGCCTGACACGGCCCGCTCCAATTTTGCCCTAAAATTTTTTGCAACGGCCTATCCAGTGCGCCGCGCACGCCCATCGGCAAGCAACTGCACGCGCACCTCGGCAGTCGTCTACGCGCGCGCTTGCATAGCCCAGCCTGTGCGCCCCAGCTTGCGCGCCTGTGCATCTGCGCGCCTGCCTGCGCGCCTGTCTGCGTGCCCGCGTCTGCGCGCCTGCCTGTCAGCCAGCGCCAGCTGTTGCCAGCCTGTTACCAACGGCTAGTTCAACGGTCCAGTCTGCCCCAGCTGGCAGAAACGGTCACAAACGGCTAGCCAACGGCTAGAGGTCCCTTACGTAAATATTATTTGCATTTTTAGCCTTAGGGACATGTATAAATAGGGTGGTCTTTGCCATTTGCAAGACACCACACACCTTACACATTTTCTTTGTATTTTCCCACAATTGTAAGTCTTTCATTCAAGGAATATAATACTTTTCTTCACATTAGCTCTTTGTCTTTCTTTGCTTGTTAATCCAACGTTCCCTTAGTAGATCCTTGGCAACAAGGCTTACTAGACATCGCTAGGTTGAGTGATTCCGCCACTTGACTGTCTTAACGCAGTCTAGGCCGTACAGTTTCTTAGCGCCAATCTCTAAGGCCGTAACACTAGGCTTGGGTTGTCAGAGCTTGGTATCAGAGCACTAATGTTTTAAAATGATCCTTAGAGTCTAACATGCCGCATCAAGTAGAGTCCTATTCATGGGTGTGCAGTGCACCATATCTATATGCAGGAGGCTATGGGCATTTTAAGAAATATCTCATTTTTTTCATTGTTCATGTCATGCCATGGAATGTGTCTTGAGATTTCCTAACTATAATGAATTTCCTTGATGCCTTACAGAAGATTCCTCCAAGAAGAGCCCCTCAACCAAGATATGACTCTATTGATAAGGATCAAATCACTTAAGATCTCATGTTGTAGCCAATTACCTAAGATGAGTTCAGACTATCTTTTCCATCACTACAAAAAAAGGTTCAAGTTGCAGAGGTTAAAAATGCAGATTGCAGAGGTTAATAACCCTCACAATTCATTGTCACGGGGGTTTATGGAACTCCTGTAGTTACGTCCGTCGAAATTTTTTTTTTTTTTTGGAGGGGGGGGGGAGTGGTTTCAAAGACTCCCGCAACCATTATGCGGCTGTTATTCTTTCATTTTTGCAGGGGTTAAAAACCTCCGCTATTTGTTTATCAAATTTTATCCATTAATTTCTTTGGAGTTATCACCTCCACAATATTTTGATAATCAAATGACTTTCATTTTACATATATAATTAGATTGCAACAAACACACTAGAAATATTTCTATAAAAAAAATACTAATATTTTATTAATCATTAAAATAATGTCTGAGTTTAAAATATTACAAGCAAGCAAACTTTCAATACGAAAAAAAAATTACTCAATAAATTTATATCCACGACAAAATTAACATGTCCTCATTTTTCTTCCAAGAGGTTTGGTGTGACAACAAAATTAACGTCCTCATTTTTCGTCCAAGAGGTTTGGTGTGACAATAAGCTCGTGACTATGAATGTCATTTTGCAATCTTCTGACCAGATTTTCTCCTTGACACCCACCACTAATCTGCAAAAAGTTCACCAAATGATCAAGTTCATCATTTTGTAACCACATATTATAACTATCAAGGAAAACAGTATAATATTTCCCATGCCTCATGATGAGTTTCTCAATATATCACTCAACATGTTGACTAAAATCAATAACTTGTAGAAGCTTTCTTCCCGAAATCTATAACCATAGGGTAATGACAGTGAATATGAGTCGGACAGAGTAATATGCTCTTACTCTTGCACAAGTGTCTGAGCATCCAGTAACAAAGAATGTTCCACGGTTACTGAATGCACAACAGAAGATCTGGTGGCTTTGCAAAGCAGTGCTTGATGATGGACCAGTGTTCTTCCCTACAACCACTTAGGCAATTGTGCACACTTTGCCATATAAATTTGGATTCAGAATGCCAACATTCATCATAATGCTCGGATTCTTCAAAAATGTCAACAGGCGCATGCTGGATCCTCCAAAAGTAACAAAAACTTGGAGGACCCAACATGGGTGCAGAGGCATTTTTGAAGAGTCTGAGCAACATAGCCAAAAGATAAACACTGCAACTTGCCAGCAACTATTTCAGGTGGTTTTGGTATGTATAGGCGTGGATTAAACTGGGAATATCTAGCATCCCAAATCCGACAAATTCCATCATCAGATGACCTGCGGTAATGGTAGCAACATAGCATATGTAGTATAAAAACATCATACCCACGATAGCAGCAAGGACAAAACGGTTATCCAAGCTCCAAACAATCATATTAACACCACATGGAGTTGGAATATTTCTTTGACGTGGACTGCCTCGAGGAAGTTGAGGTGGCATTGGAGGTGGTGGAACTTTCAAATGATATGCTTTCTGCCTACGCCCACCCCTTTCCCTTAAACAATGTGTACATGGTATGAGAATGATTAAACAAATGAGAACAGAACTAGATATTGCTTCAAGCTTAGAAAAGAAAGCAAAGATTGAACTGGGATCTAAAGAGAACTCACATGCGATCTACGTGATCTTGGGATCCAAATGATTGCGCTACCATCACAGGAACAAGTAACGATGTTGTTATGATTAAACCTGAAAAAATAAATTTGGGTGGTCAAACTTCTTTAACCAAATCACACGCAATATTTATGAGGATAGAGTTGTACAATATGTAGGTGTTGAAAGTAATGCCTCAAAAGCTAGAGATTAGTTGTATCTCAAAATACAACTTAAAAGTAGGATTAAGGTGAATA
>JAABOM020092892.1:0-71240 GCA_011800125.2 Solanum clarkiae | reverse complement strand
ATAATAAGCCAAGCCAATATGGGTGTAGTAAAAGATATCCTAGAAAAATTAAAAAGAATTATAGGAGAAACAAACAATTTGTTAAAAAATATTATAACCTTAAAAACTTCACATAAAATAATAAAAAGGGAAGATATGTAAGTAAAAAAAGATACTTCAAGAAAAACCCTAAGAAATGCAAGTGTTATAATTGTGAAAAAATAAGACATATATCAACAAAATGTAAGGAACCGAGACAAAAATATATAAGAGAAATACACTTAGATAATGACAAATTTGTAGATATAAACCTAATCTTAAAAGAAGCAGACATAGATAATTTATCAAGTGAAGATGAAATATTAGAATCGGAGGGTGAATTAGAATATGAATATACAACTAATCATGACAGTGAATCATGAATCATATTAACATAGGAGAGTCAAGTGAAAAAGATAAAGATGACATAGTATTCATTAATTATATCCAAGATACATAATATACAAAACATCAAATACTATTTGATGAAAAAACATATAAAAAAATTAGGAAGGAAGAATAAGATCTCACACCAGACCTAGTATTCAAAAGTACCCTGAAAGAAAAATTGAAAATTAAGAAAGAAAGAAAATTATTATATAATAACCAAAAAAAAATTTGTATTATACATAAAAAATATTAGTGGAAAAACAATGGTACCTTTGGTGTCTAAAGAATTAATAGATGAAGAAACAAAATACATTAAAAATAAACATTATCTAAAATACTGCTATTTTGGAGGTATATAGATAATGTTGTATGCACACTTTAAAGAAGGTATAGATACACCTATACAAATATATTTAGCAGACGATAGAATAACATATCCTATAGAGCAATCCATAATGACACAAATAACAGGAAATTTAATATACCAGAAAGCTAAATTCTTATTTAAACCAGATTTTAATATAAGTATGACTGAAGAAAATATAGATAAAGTATTAACAGTTTATTGAAAAATTAATGGTATAGAAATGTTACCAGGAACTAATATTTGGGGTAATGTTGTTGTTGTAGAAATGTTACCAGGAAATAAGGTATTAACTATTAAAGCAAAACAACTATATGTATTAAGCAATATCTTCTCTAGCCATATTCACCTGGCTTGTTATAATCTCATTTGTACCATTATCTTTTATCTTTAGTTCATTGGTTTTTGTTATTAAGTTGGTATAAGTATCTAAGTTATCTTCTCCCGAATTATCTTCTATTTTATTAATTACCTGTATCCTTAGTTGTGCATCTTTTTCTTCTTCATATGATTCTTTATTATGTGGCTCATCATTTTCTGATCTAGTTTCTCGGTGTATTTCTTATTCATTTATTATCTCTTCTATTTTCATTATCCTATTTTCCATATTGGCAAGTTTCTTATATATTTCTTTTAAACTAATATTTAAATCTTCATAGTCTTCTTCTTAGTTGTTTTCTACTAGGTATAGTTCTTGGTCTCCTCTTTGGTTTTCTACTTTATTTTCTTTAGTAAGCCTCACCAGTTGTTCCAGAGATGTTTCTATATTCTTATTTTCTTTTTCCATAAGTCTATAATTATCACTTAATTTAATGAATATTCTATTTATATTGGATATTTCCTTTGTTTTATTATTTTTTATGTAGGTTGTTACTCTGTATTCTCCTTTCTTCATAATTCTTGTTTTGTTTTACTAGTACTAGATGGTTCCCTAGTTAACATCCAACCTAATCGTGGAATATTTACATAGTCTGTCTTATCCTTTGGTTCATTTAGTTGTTTATTTTTATCTAACATTTTAGTCTTAATATTTCCTAATTCCAACCTTACTTTTGCTATTTCTTTTTTTATTTCTTTTAGCTGGTCCATTATTGTCGTAACAATGAATTTGTTTATTTCAATTATATTTTTATTTATTATATCTATTTTAAGGAGTGTTTCTTCAGTTGTATTTTTCATATTAGTCATCATTCGGGTAATCCTGGCTAGATACTGAAGTATTGGATTCATTTCCTACTATGTTGTTTTGGTGATTTACTAATTCATACATCCTTCTTATATGTTTATCTACTATACTAACTTCAAATCTTTCTTCCATATTTAGATGTTCTATCTCTAATCCATATATTGTATTTATAAAAAATTGTATATCCTTAGCATTTGTTTCTTGTACTTTAAAACAATTTGAGAATATTTTCTTTATTTCATATTCATCATTAATATTTTGTAATTTTATAAAACTAAATATACTTTGACAATATTTAAAATAATTTACAGTTACATTATTATCTCTAGGTAGTGTTCGTAAATATCTTCTTAATATTTGAGGTATATATGAAGGTTCTACAACATATTTTAAGTCTGTTAAGAATCTTCCAAAACATACCTTCTATCCTAGGTAAATAAGATGTATATGCTAGTTTAAGCTAAAAAGTAAGTGGATATCTCTGCATTAATTTACCAGTTTTCATAGCAAACCTTATATCACCAGAATAAGTAACAGTTTTATTATATTCATATAAGTAAGCAGGCATATTCATGAGCAAGTATGTAACAATTAAGTAAATATCCTTGATTGACTTTACCAAATTCATAAAAATAAGTTTGTAGGATTATAAACACAAATAATATGATTCAAAGGCTCTGATACCAAAAGAGGGGGAATAGCAGCAAGTCAAGCAGGTAAGGATTCCAGAGATTCAAGTGCGTCTCGTGATCTCAGATCCACTTCAGCCTTTACTTACTACTTGTTATTACCGAATTCCAGTTAGCACAGGATTTGAATTTATTATTATCATATTTATCTTCTTACAAACTTATTTTAGGAGGATTTAGCTAGTCATGAAGCTGCATACCTTATTTGGCTATATTACTTCCTTGCTAGGTGTTAGATATTCGTAATAAGTTGGAAAGAAGCAAGCAAAATTAGAAGAAAGCAAATTTTGTAAAGGAAATTTTTATTTTTACAATTGCTCATATTTCCGACTCTGTTTTTTTCTTTCTACATCCCCTCTTATATAGGCGGAAGGAGATAAGAATAAATCATTGAGTGTGGGTGCTCATTGGGCCCTATCATCCACTTAAAGATTCTATCTTGTCCTTTCACGTGTCTACTTATTACAAAAGTCAAAAAGTAATACTATTTTCAATCAGCTTTTTACAAAATCTATAGTACAAAACTAAATCTGAAAAAATATTTACATACATCACTGCTTGCGTAGAATATTTACATACGTCACTGCTTATGTAATGGCTTCACTGCTCAAGTCATTTCTATAATTTCTTTATCTTGTCCTTTTGTTTCTGTTGGTGGTAGGTAGATACTTGGTATTTCTTCCTTCTGATTACAATATTTGTAATGGTGTAAATTATACATTTTCCTTAATTGTTTACATAATAATTCCTTTGTCTTCTCTGTAATTTGTTTGGAATAATTTTTTAAGGCATTTGTTGCTGGACTTGTTTCCCAGTCTGCTAGGGTGATAATCCATTTATGTATTTCTTCTATGTCTTTTGTTGCTTTTACATTTGAGTAGATTAATGTGCTATTCTTGCTGTGATAGATCCACTTGCTTCCTTCCTGGTAGCTATTGATAAGTTCTTGAATAATAAAAACTAAAAAATTTAAGTAATCAAAATTAAAAAGAATTAAAACAAAAAAATAAAAGGGAATTAATTAAAAGTAACCAACATGTAATTACCAGCAATTCATAACCTCTTCCTGTGAATTGCAGAGTGTAATTATACCATGCCAATTATACCTAATTACTTGCTGACTAAATAATTATCTGTCCACCAACAAGCTACATAGTATAATTACACCAAATTTAATTGACATGGTGGCTTTTTAGGGGTAACAAATGGACGGGTTGAGCTAAAATTGAAGAAGTTAAAATGGGCTACATTGAATATTGGGTTGAGTCATGACCCACCCAAAATTATTTTGGCCTAAATTGGGTTAGGTTATATTGGGCTAAAAGTCGGGTTGGGTCATGACCCGCCCAATTAGCATGCTTATTCAAAGCAAAATTTCATAGCGATACAACACAGGATTAAGTAGTAATACAATATGATATTAACTACCAATAATAACATGATATTAAGTAGCAACACAACATGATATTACGTTATATTAATAATAATATATTAAGTGGCAATACAACATGATATTAAGCAACAATAATAATATGTCAGGTTACATTAAATGGGTTGAAGTGAGAATATTATTGGGCTCAACTCAAAATTACTTTTAAATTGATTAAGTTGTATTGGGCTAAAATTAGCCCAATTCCAAATCATACTGAATCCAACTCATAAAATTATGGACGGATTAGATGGATTGTTTATGTTTGGGCTTATTTTGGCACCTCTATGACTTTCCATACAAGCTCTTAAAAAATACTTTTTTTTAGATATATTTTTACTCCCTCCATCTCCTTGTACTTTGCCAAAATAAATCTTACACTCCATTCAAAATAACATTAGTAATTGTATATTTAATTTTTGAAAAAAAATACTTACTAATAAATGCAAAACAAAAAGAAATCAATTCTATTTTTATTTTTCAAGTTTGACAAAGTAAAATAGAAAATATATATTTAGTATACTGAATAATTAAAAGAAATTGAAGAGAGCAACTAAAATAGTGAAAGTGTTATACATTAGACAAAGATGGTATACTTTCATAAATTCTTCAGTGAAGTTGGGAACAGGGACATCATATTGGGTGATTGGGATTATGAATAGTGCAGGTATATTAAGATTTTGAAGAGATTAAGTGTACTATGTGTAAAGGTACAGAGCGATCAAACCAAACGAGATGAAGGTAGAATTTTGGAAGAGCACATAAAGGATATGTCTAGAGCGATTGATTGGATTGTTTAATATCATTATTAAGATGACCAAAAGGCCTAGCGAATCAACATGAAATATGTGATTATGTTTTATAAGAACAAAGATGATATTCAGAACTACAACAACTATAGGGAATCAAGCTACTAAACATCATGAAAATTTGAGAGATAGTGTGAGGAGGAGTGTGTCCATTTCCGAGAACTAATTTGAATTCATGTTGGGGCATTTAACTATTAAAATCATTCATCTTGTGAGAAGACTAGTTACAAAAAAATATAGGGTAAAGGACTTACATATGGTGTTTATTGACCTTGAAAATGCATATGACAAAGTTCAATGAGAAGTCTGTTGGAGATGCCTGAAGTCTAAAGGTATAACTATAGCTTATATTAGGACAATAAAAGATGTGTATAATAAAGACAAGACTCGGGTAAGAATAGTGGGAGGTGAGTCAAAGTATTTTTCAATCAAAATAGGGTGACACTAGGATCAGCGTGTAACTCATTTCTATTTATCTTGGTAATGGATGAATTGACGCAACATATTCAAAGTTGTTACAACCCGAGCCTAGGGCTTAGACGTGACATGACGAATGGGAACCCGAAGGAGCCCCAAACAAGTCTCTTAGCATATCATTTACACATCCTTGGTCGCGAAAGCAATTAAACAACAACAAGAGAGTATAAATAAGGATAAAGGGACTAAGGGATGTCTTCGATAGCATAAAATATAGAAGAGTCGAAGTTCAAAGCATAAGTACATCATTTGTTCCAACAACACCTCTACACATAGATTTGAGCGGGCGCCAAGACACTTTTCGCCTCACCCTCATAGTATCAAGAATTCAACATAAAGAGTAAACAAAGCAAGAGTAGCATAGCTAGTGTCCCAAAACTTGAGGACTCACCAAAGCTTATCTTCAAGATGTCAAAACTAGCCACATGGAGGATGATCGTGAGGGGCTTAGGTTCCTACATAGTAATATCTTGTAGGCATTCGGTATGCATTAGTACGTTTGAATGTACAAAGTATGTAAGATGCAATGCAACAAGAGATAAGCAACATAGTCAAGATGCATAATTATAAGCAAGAGATAAGAATAATAACAACATGGCGTGCATGATCAATGCTTGAAGTAAAACATGCTTTATAAACATATAACTTGAGAATATAGATTATATGTGTAGGAAGAGATCATCATCATAGACCAAGCAAGCTATTACTTGGAATCCAAGGCATATCACCTCCTTGGAACGTGATTGAGGTATGTAACTCTCAATTGGTAGATGGGCATGTCACCCTTCCCCCCATCATAGTGGTCAAGGTATCTACCCCTCAACGTGGTAGAATGGGCATAACACCCCCATCAAAGTAGCCTATACCCCTCAATGTAGTAGATGGGCATAACACCCCCCAAATTAAAGTGGTCAAGGTATATACCCCTTAACATGGTAGATGGGCATAACACCCCCTATCAAAGTGGTTGAGATATATCACCCCCTCAACAAGGTGTGGTCAACTTGCAACACTATAAAACTTTTCATGAACTCAATACATACATGCAATTCCTTTAGCATCATAAAGTCACTTGACTCATAAGCCATACAATAGATCATCAATAACTCAAGAATCCTTAACCGGATATTTTATTAAACTTTTGGTCGGTGTGTAATACTAGTTCAAAATCATGCAATTCAAAAGTAAAATCATGTGAGAAAAGTCAAAGGTAAATCAACCCACCAACAATTAGCAACACCCTCATGTAAGATACTTTGAAACCCCTCATCAATTCTCATAATAGACCATAGATTCATAGCTCAAAATATGCATAAACAGTCAGCATTTTATGAAACTCTAACATAGTTTTATTGTCAACTTCATAATAAGAGAAATCCATAGATAACCCAACTTGAAAACATACAATTTACTAAAAAGGAAGGTTGGACACCATTGGTGGAAGAACCTAATGGTTGGAACCCACATACCTTAAATTCGGAGATTCCCTTGATGAAGATCTAAATGAGAACTTGAAGCTTGAATGAAGTTCTTGAGATCCGAAAATAAGTTTGGGACACTTGAACTTAGATGAAATATTTGGCTAAGTGTTAGAGAGGGTTTTGAGAGTGTCTTGAGTGATATGAAGTTGAAACAAATGACCAAATATAAGTGGTTTTACACATGGGAGGGTATGGGCCCAAGACCCCAAAGCCTTAGGCCAAAACAGAAAACTGGGGACAAAAATAACACTGATTCACGCCCTTGGCGTGTCGCGGCCAGGGAGAGGATCAACACTAGATAAGAAAATTTTTGAAAAATTATTTTTCGCTATGATTGCTCTAAAATTGGGGTGATACCCATTTTTCACTTAATTTTATCCCCTGATCATGAATATGAAGTCAAATTTTTTATATCATGCACGAATTTTGAGATATATGGAAATTATGACTATGAGCATTTTCGAGGCACATTTTCGAGTATTTTTGTGGCGTTTCGATATCCCCCTTGGGAACATTCGTCTTCGAATGTCAAAGAAACGTACATAAGAGAAGTAATCATGAAGAATTCAGCCTAACATGAATGCAACAAATGCATTTAAATATCATTTCAAAAATCTCAATATAAGTGTCAAAATCACCATAAATTTATCAACATAAACATGAATACATGCAAATGACATAAGTGCTGAAACTTAAGACTTGATATCATATAGGGGATTTAAATTAGTACCTTAGGCTTGAATAGAGTGGAAGAGATAGGGATTTTGCTTTTGTATGTCCGCCTCAGCTTCCCATGTGACACTTTCAACTTGTTGGTTCCTCCAAAGGACCTTAACGGAAGCTACATCCTTGTTTCTCAACCTTTTCACTTGTCTATCCAAAATTTCTACCATAACCTCTTCATAAGTCAAATTATCCTCCACCACACCCATAACATCTAAATGTACAATGACACTTTGTTCACCCTCACACTTTCTCAACATAGCTACATGGAAGACCGGATAAACTATAATCATATCAGTGGGTAAGTCCAACTCATAGGCCACCTTACTAATCCTTCTCAATACTCCTCTATAAAGACCCACAAATCTTGGACTCAATTTTACCCTTCTTGCCAAATCGGACAACACTCTTCATGGATACGACTTTCAAATAGACCAGTCACCAACTTTAAATTCAAAATCCCTTCTCCTCACATCGGAATACGACTTATGTATACTTTGGGATGTTTTCGACCTCTCCTTTATCAACCTCACATTCTTCAAGTTTTCCATCACTAAATTCAGACCCAACAAAGCCATCTCCCCCACCTCAAAACATCCAACCAGGGATCTACAATGTTTACCATAGAGATCCTCAAAAGGAGCCATGCCAATGCTTGAATGATAACTATTGGTGTAAGTAAACTCAATGAGAGGAGGATGTTCATCCCAACTACCCTTAAACTCCAAAACACAAGCTCTAAGCATATCCTCAAGAGTTTGGATAGTTCTTTCGGCTTGGTCATCCGTTTGAGGGTGAAAGGACATACTAAGTTTAACCTTGGTACCAAGACCTCTTTGGAAGGACCTCCAAAAGTGAGAAGTAAATTGAGCTCCACGATCCGAAATGACAGACAAAGGCACCCCATGCAATCTAAGCAACTCATGAATGTACAATTTGGCATAATCTTCTGCACCACAAGTTGTTTTGACTGGTAAAAAAATGAGTCGACTTTATCATTTTATCAACCACAACCCAAATAGAATCAAAATGCTTTCTAGTCTTAGGCTACCCAACCTTTGACATTTGGCTTTAATTTGTTGGCAATTATGACATCCGGATATAAATTTAGCAATGTCTCTCTTCATACCACCCCACCAAAACACTTCCCTCAAATCTCTATACATCTTTGTAGAATCGGGGTGAATAGAATATGAAGAATTATGAGCCTCACCTAAAATCTTCTTTCTCAAGTCATCAACACTAGGCACACACAACCTAACTTGGTACCTAAGGTAACATCTCCCCCTTGGGAGAAAACCTCCACCTTACCATCTCTCACTAAGGATTTCAACTCTAATAAGGCGGGGTCAAGATCTTGCTTTGCTTTTACCTCCTCAATCAATAAAGATTTTAAACCATCAACAACCACTACATCACCATTATCAACCTCTTCCAACCTAACCCCCAATCTAGCCAACCGATGGACCCCTCTCTTTGCCATCATCACCAACATGTGCGAGACTACCTATTGATACCATACTTAGAACATCGGCCACAACCTCACCTTACCGTTGTGATAATGCACATTCATATCATGATATCTAAAGGAGCTCTAAGCACCTTCTTTGTCTTATGTTAAGATCTTTTGAGTGAACATATATTGGAGACTTTATGATCGGTAAACACATCAACATGAACCCCATATAAATAATGATGCCAAATTTTTCAAGCAAATACGATGGTGGCCATCAATGTGGTAGATGGGCATAGCACCCCCCATTAAAGTGGTCAAGGTATATACCCCTCAACTTGATAGATGAGCATAGCACCCCCCATCAAAGTGGTTGAGGCATATCACCCCCTCAATAAGGTGTGGTCAACTTGCAACACTATAGAACTTTTCATGAAATCAATACATACATGCAATTCCTTTAACATCATAAAGTCACTTGACTCATAAGCCATACAATAAATCATCAATAACTCAAGAATCCTTAACCGGACATTTTATCAAATACTTAGTGGGTGTGTAATGCTAGTTCAAAATCATACAATTTAAAAGTAAAATCATGTGAGAAAACTCAAGGTAAATCAATCCACCAATACTTGGTAACACCCTCATGCAAGATACATTGAAACCCCTCATCAATTCTCATAATAGGCCATAGATTCATAGCTCAAAACATGCATAAATAGTCAATATTTTATGAAACCCCAACATAGTTTTATCGTCAACTTCATAACAAGAGAAACCCATAGATAAACCAACTTTAAAACATACAATTTACTAAAAAGGAAGGTTGGGCACCATGGGTGGAAGAACCTAATGGTTGAAACCCCTCATACCTTAAATTTTGGGATTCCCTTGATGAAGATTTGAATGAGAACTTGATGCTTGAATGAATTTCTTGAGATATGAAAATCGGTTTGGGACACTTCAACTTGGATGAAATATTTCGCTTAGTTTTAGAGAGGGTTTTGAGAGTGTCTTGTTTGATATAGAGTTGAAAAAATGACTAAGTATAGGTGTTTCTACGCATAGGAGGGCATGGTCCCAAGGCCCCAAAGCCTTAGGCCGAAACAGAAAAACTAAGGACCAAAATAACACTGATCCATGCCCCTGGCGCGTCGCAGCCTGGGCGTGGATCAACATTGGATAAGCAAATTTTTGAAAAATTCTTTTTTTGCTACAGTTGCTCTAGAATTGGGGTTGTATCCATTCTCTACTCAATTTTGCCCCTTGATCACGAATATGAAGTCGTATTTTCGATATCACACATGAGTTTTGAGATATATGAAAATAACTATTATGGACATTTCCGAGGCACATTTTCAGGCATTTTTGGGGCGTTTCAAAAGTGAGGTGCTATTGTGTATATTATTTGTAGATGACATTGTTTTGATTAAGGATATTTTATGTGGAGTTAAAAATAGGTTGGAGGTATGAAGACATGCTCTAGAGTCTAGATGAACAATTTGAGCATGATCAAAACAGAGTATTGCAATATAAATTCAGTGAGATCACACATAAGGCAGGCTTGAAAGAGAAAGTTGATACACAAATTGTCTCTATGAGAGAAAGATTTTAGTAATTTTGGTCTTTGATAAAAATAAATAAATAAAGAGATCAATGAGGATCTTACACATCATAATGGTGAGTAATGAATAAAGCGGAGGATTCCAACCGAGGTCTTATACGATAAAAATGTACCATTAAGATTTAAAGGTAAGTTTTATAGAGTAGTGGTTACACCAACTTTATCATATGAGATGAAATATTAGCCAACGAAAAACTCCACATTCAAAAGATGCAAACAGTGAAAATGAGCACATTGAGATGGATGTGTTGGTATATTAAGAGAAATAGGATTAACACTTAGGATATTCGAGATAAAGTAGGAGTGACCTTCTAGGTGAATAAGATGAGGGAAGAGGTGGCTGAGATGACTTGAGCCTAGGAAGAGGAAATGTAAAAATATCCTAGTGAAGAGGTATAATAGGTTAGGTATAGTGATAACGAAATATAACACCCTAAAAGTTGAAAAAGTAGAATAAAAAAAGAAAAGTTCAAAACTAATCTGGTGCACTGGTTCTTGGTATCCTATGTATAGACTATATAAAGTTCTCTGGGTTGTAGAACCATTCATAGATTGAGTTTGAGACTTTGGAAATTTTTCAAGAACCAGATCATAGAAGGTGCACAAATCATAAAATGTTCTATGGATCATAGACCCATCCATGGAACAAACTTTAAAACTAGGATTTTGGGATTCGATAGGAAGGACCATAACTACGGATTGCGGTTGCTTCTACAGACCATAGAACACCACCAACACTTCAAGAACATTTTGATTAAGGGGAGTGTTTGCAAGATGTCTAAAATCTATGAAAGAAACCACAAGTAGTAGATCATGATTGTTATAAGGTCTTAGAAATTGAAAAATTACTAGGTTTTAAACTTTTACTATGGACCAATAAGATAGCCTGTAGAGTATACTACTATATATAAATAGGATTCATAGTCAAAGATTTAGAGGTTGGTTTTAGGGGCTTGATTTTTATGTATAATTTTTATGGAATGTAAAAGTAACTATGGTCTGTAAAAAGTTGTATGTGGTCCCTAATGATAGTTTTATAAATAGTTGTCCATGGTCCCTAATGACAATTTTATATTATGAATATTTTGGACATTTTCCATCCTTCCTATGTCAAAGATACGTCATTCCTAAGCTATACCTAAGACCTATAATTGATTTTGTACTTCTAAGTTCACCTATTCTCTCTCATTCCCTAAAAATCTAAAATTCTCTCAAAGATTTCTCTCCCTAGGTCATCTTCTTGCTCAAGCTAGAATTTTAAGGATTCAAGTCTCATTTTCAAGTTTCATAACTAGATTTCATCTTAGATATGTAAATATTCATTCATAGATCCTTTTCATCCTTGGAGCCTAAAGGATTCCAAGTTTTCTAATTCTAATTCTTCTTAGTTTCATCTAGGGTTCAAATAATGCTTCATTGGTTATTCTAATTATAATTCAATTGATATTATTTTACCTGACCATGCATGAATTTTATAAAATGTATGATTGAAACTTGATTTTATATAAACCCATACATTATATTCTAATTTTCATTATGATTTATGATGATGATTTAACAAGAATTTCATGCATGTTTTATAGCAATGATGAATTATGTTTTAATGATGTCCCTCAAGAAAGAATGAATGATTAAAAAATTTCGCACACATAAGTGATGGCGAAATGTTTCTCACCAGCTTCTTATGAATTCTTAATGATGAAAGAAAAATTCACACATTACATGAATCATGAAGTAATGAGCTACCCTTTGATATGCTTTAATGATTTACTTTAATTATTGCCTTTGGATATGATATGCTTTAATGATTTACTTTGTCTATTGTATTGATATTTCACTTAGCATCAAGGGGACTTTGAGGTGGAGGCTTGGTAAAGGAGTCTCTAGTAGCAATCTCTTATCTCACAACTATGTTGGCATCATAGGTTGTCTTAATTGACTTAACTAATAGATCCATATGTAGCATATGATATGATATGGAGTCTACCTTAGAAATTAGCCCCTTTTGTTTCAGTGTTGGAACTATACTAAATTCTATGTTATAGCTATCATGGTTTTATTGTTGGTTTAGATTGATATCACATGAATGAGTATGTTTTCTTATAACTTATGCTTTTTAAGATATTTGTTTGATTCTCAAAATGCATTGAATATTTTTATGTCTTGACATAATGATTTTAATGAAATGCTTATCATATTTTCTAACTTGGTCAATTGTACATCATGACATATTGTATGTTACATTTCTCACATTCTCAGTACATTTTATAGTATTGATCGCCTATTTTTGCCTATATTTTCTTAAATATTGGTACAATGCTCCCTCCTATCCGCGTGGCTAGTAAAAGCTTCTGCGATTTCATAAATTGGTAAGTCCTCATGTTTTGAGGACATACTTTGATGCCTATGTTTAGATTGTCTTTTATTTTATTTTATACTTGAAGTTAGCTAGGAACTTGTCATGATCCACACCTAGGGTTTAATCGTAGCACGTGGAATGGGAAACCCAAAGGCACCTCATCCAAGTCTCTTAGCATATATCAAGCATTTAATAAGAAATGAACATAAATAAAAGTAGGATTTAAATAGGAAGCGGTGCTAAGGGAGAATCAACATAAAATTCATAAAGAAAACTTTAAAATATAGACTCTTAATACTTTGTCTAATAATACCTTTAACACAGATTTGGCGAGGACTAAGATATCTTCAAGCTCACCCTCAAGTGTAATGTAGCAAAAGAAATACAACTTGATAATTCAAAGGTATTAATACATCAATCATGAAAAACACTAGGATATTATCCATGAACTAGAGGACTCACCAACTCTCGTCTTTAACAATCCAAAGCTAGCCACGTGGAGGAGGAGCACTATACCCTACATGGTTAAATCATATAGATAAAAGTATATGTTAGTACTTTAAATGTATTAATATGTGGGCATGCAATGAAACGGGGTACATGTCATGAGCTAGCGAATAATATGATCATTTAAGACATCACTTAAGTCATGGAACATAAGATAATGCATGTCGAAAGTAAGGAATATACACTTATTTGAATTCATGATAAAATACGTAAACTTAGAATACTGAGAAACGAAGGTTGTTAGGCATAAGTAACATAGTAATATATTTAGGAAATTATTGTATTGCTTTAAGGGAAGAGACATCTTACTATGAATGAGACATTAGTAACCATAATGATGAACACCTTGCATACTTGAAGAGAAAATCATATACTTTTATGAAAAATATCATTAGTAGTAACAAGGGACCATAAACATATGTGAGAGTAACCTTTAACCGACATAAACCATTTGAGCTAGATTATGGAGTCTCAATATTTCCCCTACACTGGAAGAAGGGAGAGATCACTTGCTAAGGTGAGCTCCTAAGATATCTAAGTGGATCCACTAAAGCTAACTAGTGAGCAAGTCTCTACTAATGAGTATTCTAGAAATCAACCTCTGCTAGCGGGTGACCCCTTTTTCCTATGGCGGTACATAGTTATGGGACAATAGAATTCTACTAACGGACTCATTCATTTTCTAATGGGGAGCTTCCATATTCATCCCAAGGTCCATTAGGTACTAAGTAAAACTCTTAGGGTATAATCATAAGCATGAATCATAGAGTCATTTAATATGGGAAAGTTTTCTACTCACCCATCCCATAAGCATTTAGAACATTAATCATTAGCATGAGGATAGCTCCTAAGTCTTGTATATGCCTTTACTAATGGGCTATCATCATCTCATAATCATGGTTATGTGAGAGAACTCACCTTTCAATCATTCATTCTTTCATTCATTCATGACTTTAAAACCATCCTAAGAACATGTCATGGCATGAGATGTTTCATGATGCAATGAAATAATACATGTAAATTAGCTTTAAAATCTTGAAACTTGAAGAAAATATGCATATTCATATATATCCGAGGAAAACAACCATACTTGAGGTAACCAAAAACCAATTCACAAACCCATTACTTGAAATCAATTGGATACTTGAGCTAATACATCAATTCATAAAATTGATGTGATTTAAACTTGATTCATATACAATAATAATAAAGGAAGTACAAATTTAAGTAAAAATAAGCAACCCTCTATCAACTTCATAATCCAAGATTCTATAAGCAAGGAAAAATTATAAATAGTCATGGAATCATGAAAATTACTATCTATTCATGTATAAGAGTAATAGGATTTATCAATTTGAAAGATAATTTAAGAAAAGCATATTGTAATCTTCGTAAACCCAAATTAACTTGTAAAGAAACCTCAAATAAATACATAAATTTTGAGTAAAACAACTTAATTTATAGTTTTTCATGAATATAGGTAGTAGAATCTATCGATTTAGAACCAAATTTGGGAAACCCATCAAATATCTCTAAAACCCTAACTTCCATAATATATAAATTCAAGAAATAACATCCTTCCCATGAAATTAAACATTATTTTATAATAATATAGGCTAACTAACATGAATAGAATCATAATATAAGCATTTGGAATCATAATATAAAAACACATGAAGAATTACATAGTTGGAATTAAGGAGTTGAATGAAAAATACATTAGGACTCCATGAGTGAAAGGAACCCATGGATGAACCCCTCATATCTTGGTGAAAAATCTGGGGAAGAACCTCGATTTGAGAAGAGGAACTTGAAACCCTAAGTTTGGTCTTCTCTTAAACTTGAGAGAGTTAGGATGTTTTGGGTTGAATGCTTTGGGAATGAAGGGTCAAGGGATAGTATAAGCATTTTTGATTGAACACATAGGTTTAAAACAACATAGTTTAGGAATAAAATAGATGGAAATTTACCAAAAAGCCCTTCATCAAATTGGTTGAATCAAACTATGAATGCCCATTTTTGGCCGTAAATGAAAGTACGACCCGTACTTTGGGTCTCATAGAACTCTGGTCATAAATATTTTCCACCTTTTAATCTTCATTATACGGGAACCTTCTATGGTCCGTAACTAAAACTACATCTAACTCTAGGATTCAAAACCAAGATCTATATCGCGACCCGAGCCTAGGGCCTAGGTATGTCACAACGAATGAAAAACCCGAAGGCAATCCAAACAAGCTTCTTAGCATATCGTTTGCACATCCTTGATTGCAAAAAAAAAAACATTTAACAAATAATTCTAAGGGAATAGAGGTTTTGGACTCACACTATAGGGATGAATTAGGGAATAGAATTTACATGAATCACATAGAAAGCAAGTCTAAGGGGAGGGTAAGTATGACTCAAGCTATGGGGGAGTAGGGACTTAGGACTTTCATTACCTTTCATTAATAATAGCAACATCACATAGCATCACATAGGAGATAAGGACTAAAGGATAAGTCTCTATAAAAGCTCAATATCTTATCATAGTTACTTAGCTTGGTATAGTATCCAATAAAACTGATGATGTTCAAGCACACCTCACGTTTAGAAAGTATGGACGATCGTTATCAGCATAATAACCAAATGAAGAGTTAGGGTCGAATCTCACAGGGAATGGTCATTGAAGAGTTGAAATACTGAGTTGGACTATGTTTTTTTTATGGGGAATCAACCTTGCCAAAGGGAACCCATCCCCTTAAGTAGTCAGGGGTTGAGTCGTACACCTCCAAGCCTTGTCAGAAATGTCAAATAAAGAAATATATACAAAGACGAGGTCATAGACTATACCTCCAGCACTATAATGGTCCATAAGTCTATCATCCTACCAAAGACAACCAGCTCATCACCTTGCTAAAAGAAGGCAAACCAACAAAATACCTATGAGAGGACTCTTCTCAATACAATTTTCTAGGAAAGCATTAAAATAGGGAGACTCCCCCTTCACAATAAAGGAAAATAAAAGATGATATAAACAAAGAACTAAAACAAATCAGCCGCACTGGATATGATGCTAAAACAACCATGAAATTGAACTCCTCAACTCAAGGTGGTTGTTTAATCCTCTTAAATCTCCTTCTTCTAAAATGACCAATCCCAATTTTTCCATCAAATAAGCACCCTTAATATATGAAGAAAGCTGTTGATATATACAATAGTGTTGAGCAATATCCAACCTGTGACTCCACTTAGAAAGAAGATGAACCTTATTATTAGCCGCTTTATATATATTTTCGCAATGAAACCTGCTAAACTATGCAGTAATATCCTTAAGATCATATATGAATGGATGCAAACTTGAAGGAGCTTTATTATTAGAGGTGATCCAAGTTATAAGAAGCCGAGAATCCACCTCCAAAATAATATAATTATAACCATGATTCCTACACAACTGCAAATCATAAGTAGCAGCTTGAATTTTAGCAAGGTTATTAGTACCAACCCCCAAAGGAATAGTAAATGCAAAGACCATCACCCCCTGTTGATCTCTAAGGATCCTAATCCCTCCTATTCAGCCAGGATTAGTCAAAGAACTTCCATCAATGTTAAGCTTCAGAAACACATCAGTAGGAGGCTTCCAAATAACATAAATGATCCTCATTTCATGAGAACACCGTTCTACCATTCTGAGCAAATCAATCCAATTACCAAGCCAGGATAAATAAGGAGATACAATGATGAGCATGTGAGAAATGTCCCTATAAATAAGAAATTTCACTCTTGATGTGTTGGAGGTCTTACTACCATATGTAGTAGGGCATCTATTCTTCCAAAGATTCTAACATAAGATAGGACGTGCTTGAATTAGGAGCTTTTGGATCTCATTTTTTGTTTCCTTTAGCCACCAGAAGATCATCAAACTTCGAAGAGGGGCATAGCTATAAACAATGCCCAACATATTAGAAAAACATTGCCAGATATGATTGGCAAAAACACCTATAACAAAGATATGATGAATGTTGTCCATTCTAGGTCTTATGCAACAAACACATTCAGTTGGATCCACCCCAAATGAACTGAGTTTATCATTGGTATGTAGTTTCTTTCTCAAAGCTCTTCGTAGTAGAAAAGATACTTTGAATGGAATATTTCTATTCCAGATAAAAGAGTTTAGCTGGTTCTTCTCTTTTTTCTTTCTAATATACTCTCAAGCAGATGCACTAGTGAAGTTACCATGTTCATTTAATTTTGAGATAGCTTCATCAGGCAATTTAACTTGATAATGAATTTGAGGAATCAACATAATTGCAGAATTTAAGGAATCAACATAATAGGAGCATGTTCCCTCACCAAAGCTTCATTTTATTACCCATTATTCAAGAACTTAGCCACATTAGTATTGTTAAGTCTGAAACTTTCAGTAGTGTAATTAGAAAGGGGACCAATTCCTTATCAATCATCCTACCAAGAGGAACAAAAGCATGAATAAATCCTCCATGTAATGTGCTTTATCACATGTTCTCTATTCCTAACCAAACATTTCCACAAGAGACTAACTTGTATCCCATTTTTAACCACTTATCTCTTTGGCAATACTTGGCACTTGAAAATTGTCCCCACAAAGAATTGAAAGATCTAAACCTCTACCATTGTTTATATTGAAAAGAAATGCACATATCCGTAAGGTTTCTAACTCTAATGCCTCCCTCATTCTGATGATAACTAAGAGTCTCCCATGAAGCACAATGGTATCTTCTTTTATCAATATCCCTTCCCTAAAAGAAGTCAGCTATCATATTCTTAATATACTTGAGGGTTGTTTTAAAAGGAGAAATTGTTGATAAAGTATGTATAGGAATAGATAAAAGCACATATTTGATCAGAGTTACCGTACCACCAAAATTCAGAATTTTAGCATGCTAGCCATTGATTTTTTTTAACAACCTTATCCACCAAATCAGAATAATATATGATCATTTGCCCTCTAGTGTATAATGGACAACCTAGATAAGTGATAGGACTATCCTTTTTGAAAAATCAATGACATTGCTAATCAACTCAATAGTATTTTGAGATGTATTAGGGGTGACCATGAAGTGACTTTTCT
Source organism: Solanum clarkiae (assembly GCA_011800125.2). Lineage (NCBI taxonomy): Eukaryota > Viridiplantae > Streptophyta > Magnoliopsida > Solanales > Solanaceae > Solanum > Solanum clarkiae. The sequence continues at coordinate 52,639 of JAABOM020092892.1, read as the reverse complement.
CTTTATTGACTAATTGATAAGACACAACCTCATATGCTGAAAGAGTATTCATTATTAGCTGCAGGGAATATCAATTAGTACAGGCAAATATGATGATATCATCAACAAAACTATGATGATTAATTTGAAGTCTCCTAACTTCCATTTGAAAACCTTTGTAAAGATGATTAAAATTAAGAGCATTTAGGCTTCTGGACAAGACCTCAACACTAAGAATAAACAATGCAGAAGAAAGAGGATCTCCTTGCTTAAGCCCTCTAGTGGACTGAAAAAAGCCATACCTTGCACCATTAATGATTGTGGAATACCAGTTGTTACTCATTACCCTTCAAATCATGTCAATAAACATCTCATCATAACCAAATCTTCTTAAAACCAAACAAATAATAGATCAAGAAATTCTATCATAAGTCTTAGCCATGTCAAGTTTGGTTACTACATTATCACCCTCCTTAGGATTCTTAATGCCATGAATAATCTCCTCAGCTAACATGATATTCTCTAAAATACTTCTACCCCTCACAAAATCAGATTGATTGAAAGAAATAATGTTGGATAAAATAGGAGCCAATCTATTATATAGCAGCTTAGAAATAATGTCATTGGAGAAGTTATTGAGGCTAATGGGTCTAAATGCAGTCAACCTATTAGGATGCTGAACCTTTGGTAATAACAACAAGCATGCTTGAGTCATAAACCTGGGCATTACATGTTCACAAAAGAAGGACTGTACAACAGATAATAGATCCACCTTGATTATATCCCAACACACTTGGAAAAACTTACCACTCATACCATCTGAACCAGAAGCAAAATTAGGATTCATGGAAAAAATAACCTGTTTAAGTTCCTCCAAAGTAGGCATGGCTTGTAGCATTTGGGTCTTATCCTCATTGACTAATCTAGGGATACACTACAATACTTCTTCATTAATTCTTTGTGTTCATCACCTTGAACCCAATTATCATTATCAGTACAGATCTTGTGGATGAATAATCTCCTCCTTCAACCTCTCATCAAAGTATGAAAATACTTGGAGTTTGCATCTACTTCTCTAAACCAATGCAACTAAGTTTTTTGTTTAAGAATAGGCTCTTCCAGCTTCATAAATTTTATATATTCAACATTAATACCATGAAGTTTAGCCCTGTTCTCTTTAGAATTATTATGGATAATCTCATTTTCAACAGCCCTGACCCTTTCTTCAAACTGTCTAACAGATGCAAATATATCTCTATATTATCTCTTGGATCAAGCACTTAAAGTAGCGGATACTCTTTTGATTTTTTGATGAAGCCTCCCCATAGGATTTGCATTAACTTTCTATTCCAGCAGCCTCTCACTGTATCCATAAAACTAGCATTTTCAATCCAATAATGTAGAAATCTAAAGTATTTTGTAGGATCATCCTGTCTAGACATCATCTTCATCATCAAAGGAGTGTGATCTGAACTAACAGTAGGCAAATGATCAATAGTGGTTTGAGGCATAACAACCAATTATTTGTCATTAACTATTGCTCTATTTAGTCTTTTCCACACTCTAGCCTCAATAATCGTTTGATTGCACCATGTGTAAGGTTGATCATTAAACCCCAAAAACCCACAAGCTTCAGTAAGAGATATAAATTCAAAGCTCTTGTTCATATTATACATCAAACTGCCTCTTTTTTCTTCAGGAGTAGTAATCATATTGAAGTCCCCTATGGTATACCAAGGCATATCCATACCAGAAAAATGTAATAATCTGTCCTAAAGAGGTTTTCTAAGATAATCTATACACTTAGCATAGATGAATGAGATGACATGCTGGGTTTCACAAGCAATGTATTGTTCATCTAATCAATGATATTACAGGTATAATCAGTGTTCCACACTAGCCAAATCTTTCCATTTGGATTGCTAACAATATCGTCCGTACCCAAATAGAGTCTAATATTATTTGAGAAAGTGTTATTAGTAAATGGTTCAAGAATAGCAATCAATCCCAGATTGTGCATTTTCTTGAGATTTTGAAGTCTCTCCAAAAAACCTTTGGTGTTAATGCCGCTAGTATTCCAACAAATGGCCCTTATCATCACAAATATCTACTTCTAGACCTTATGTATGGCCTACTTGAATTAGTAGATATACTCTTGATTTGTTATTTCTTACTCTGCCTATTTCCCTTTTTACCTCTAGGAGACAAACCATGTTTTTCGGTGGCTTCTTGAATCTCTTGTTGGAAATCTTTTTGTGAATTCGGATCAAAGTTCCTGATGAGATTAGTGCCAATCACCTCATCATCATTTTCATTCTCTTGTATAGACATATCATCCTGATCTAATCATCATCTGAATTAATCACTTCATATTCATCTTTGATGGCTGGGACAGTGTTGAACTTACCATCACCTTTAGAAGCTTTAGAGAAATATTTTGTTTGAATTGAAGGAAGCTCTACACTAGCTTGACTAACTTCTCTTTGAAATCTTCTTTTAATGACATCTCTTCTCTTCTTACTTAACATTTCCTTAGACTTATTATTGAGAGGCTTCATAAAACTATCAATGCTATGCATTAGAGTACCTAGAGAACCACTACCACTTGCTAATTCATTGCAAGATTGCCCCGATTATCCCCATAATTCAGATAAGACAAACTCTGCCCAGTGTTAATGTGCTGATACCAATATGTTGATTTTGTTGAGAATTATCAATAAAACCTATTGTAGGTGAAATGGTCGCCGGAGATTTAAAGTCACACCTATGGTCTGGGAAAGGGTTCTCATGAAGAACATATGATAGTGCTCTTCCCCTGGTAACCCTTTCCTGCAAGTTAATAGGTTGCTCTTGACTTTTCCCTTCCAAACCACCCTCACTTCAGAATTTAACACAAAATTGAAAGGGGTAACCTTAGGAACTCGTAGCATTAAGTCAATATCTTATCTCCTTGAAGTAATTTTATTCACTTCTTGTCTAGATTCAGCACCACCTTTAGTTGGTTGTTGCTGCTTATGAGTAAGAAAAGGAATATTCTTCTTAATAACATTCACCTTCTTGAGTTTCTTTACTGCCTCAACTTGATTTTTTTCATCCATGTGTTACAAAGGTTGATCCTGCACTTCAAGATCAATGTAAGTATTTTGGGACAGAAAAGAGATGTCACCATGCTACACAAGTTTGTTTTGATGGATTGTAGAATCCTTGTGTTGTTGCGTAGGATATTGATGCTTTCCTTGTATCATTTTTTGAGTTTACCACTAAGATTGTTGTTGTTGTTTTTTACCTTCTTGTACTTGTTTATAATTAGTAGTGGATGTAAAATCATCCTTCACTTCTTGTGACCAAGTTCAGAGTTGTACCATTAAAAGAGGAGATGATGAGTTCAAGAGAAGAAAAGAGATGGAGCTTGAAAAGAAAAGTTGGACTATGCATTTATAGTATTAAAATGCGATATTGAGAGTAAATTAAACCTAGTATTCAAATAACAACAATTCCAAGATGAGAATTGAACAACCAAATGAGAGAAAATGTAGGGGGTGTGCAGATATGGGACGAGAGCTAATTAACTTGGTCTAAATACTTAATTATTTGAGTTAATAATATATGAGTAAGCTAGGTTGCTGGAAATCACCACTTTAATGGTATTTAATAAGAACCTATTATGACTTCACATGCAAATCACTCAAGAACACGCATGACCTGAGCAATTATAAGCAAATCTCCTAATACTTCAACTATTGAACCCAATTTTGTGGCCTTTAACTAAAACCTCAAAGATTTCCAGCTAATACACTTACTGTCCACTCTAATCACTCAAACTAATACAATAATCAGACAGCTAAAGTTAACCAGAGTTTGTAACCTCAAGATTATAAGTTAAAACATGGCAACAAGTATAAATTCACTCAGATGAATATTATCAGAACAATTATAATATTATAGACCCAACTAACAATTCAAGAGCCTATATCATATACACACCCCTAACATTGGGTTTTAGCTACACATGCTCAAAAGTAAGATAACAATATCAAAATATATAGCCATGGATGTGGGTAAGATGAATTACAAGAGTCAAGATGAATTTCTTCTACTAATGTCTAGAATTTCTCCTACCAAAGCTTGAAAACAAAAAACTTTTGTACTTGTTCACCAAGAAAGTTCTATGTACTCTCTCTTCTCTCTCAATATGGTAAGCTCAAATGTGTAGAATGATATCTTATTTAAAAAATTCTTTCTAAATTTCTCTTATAGTCCGTGTAATTTGCTCAAAGTTTGTGTACAATTTCACCATTTGATCAAGGTCGGCCATTGCTGAGCATTTTGACGATATACCAAATGTGCTCTTGACTGCCTTCTCTTGTATTAGCTGAAGACTCAAGTCTATGCATCTTTTGGCGACATGATTATTCATCACTGATCATGCTTAGCGATTTGCCAAACCTCTAGTTGCATCTCTTTTTTGTCAAGAACTTGGGGGTTTGAACATAATGTCTTCCAAGTTACACCTCTTTTTTTAGCATAAAATAGTGGTTGTCAAGAAATAGAACCTAACCAAAGTTAGGGTTGAACTCAAGGGAATACACAAGCTTAGGAGAATTCAATTAATGCAATTTGAATGATTAATCAACTTACTTTCCCAAAGGGGGGTGGGGTTTGCAATAATCAGTAGAAAAATAGACCTAACTAACACAAGAGTTAAATCAATATGGACAAAAACAAGGGTATTGTGTTCCCATGATTCCCTAACTTAGTATCACCGGATAACCTAACTCTTTTCTAGTGTGTAGCATACAAGATGGTATGTTAAGTTTACCAAACCCTTTGGTCCAGGCCACAGGCGAAATTCACTACGTGACATAGCGCATCTCTATAATATGCATTACAAATCCTTACCTATTTGTCCTAGTACAACCTCTCCTTGGCTTAGTTCGGTTGATTAGACGAGAACACATTAAATCGAATCCTATTAATTAATCTCTTTTTCTATTTATTACTATCTTGGTCCAATCAGTAACACTAGGCAGGTTCTAATATTGGTCACCATCAGAAAACATGCAAAACGAAAAGAGTTAAATAATACGTGCATGCACACTTTTCAAGAATTATTATTTATCCAGTTTTACCTTGTTAGTTCTTCATAGTTTTCACAACCTTAGTTGTGAATTTAGCTATTCATGATTTGTGTAGATGTAAGACATACGAATTGGAACAACATAATAGAGCACTTACACAATTGAATTAAGACAAGAAAATCCAAACTTCAAAAAGAATAACAAGATTAAAGATTAAATTAAAGTACAAGTGTTTCGCAGAACTCTCCAATGTTATCTCTACTCAGGCTCACTATTTTCCCTCTCTAACTGTCAAGCTCTCCATTAACTTCATGAAAAACAATCTAAAGACCTATTTATAATATTTAAAATACAATTCCAAAACAAAATAGGATAGCTGGGTCGGCATGTCTCATGAACAACTTTATAGGCCGTATTGTATTCCACGGCCCATAATTAGGGTATTGTAAATTGTTGATGGAAAATTGGACTTGAGATCTTCGATATCCCTCTATGATTGGTAAAGTGTTTTATGACCTTTAGAAATTACCTCTCCTCTGATCGTCACAACACGAAACATGTTCCACAATTCGTAAATTAATCCATGTCCCATCTGCATGTTTGTAGAACAAACTTCAGAAAATTAGCCCCTCATTGGAATTGTCCACGAAATATCCTTCATGGCCCATAAAGTGCACTACGGCCCATAAAGGGTCTCGTACATCACCAAAATTAGCAACTTCTGCATTTTCTTCCCAAAATCAAGCCAACCCTGTAATCCTGCAAATAAAACACAAAAACACATAAAACCAACTAACATTGCACTTAGAACACACAAAATTTCAAGTTTTAAGCATTAAAAGTGCTGTATTCTGATAGCACATTAGAACACTGCAATATTAGGTGGTCTAAGTTGCACTTCGATGATCCGCCGAATGTGTCAGTGATGTCATGTCTAACTGCCTTTTTAGCAATTTTTTCTCATTTTCCTTGTTTTGTTGAGTATTGTATATGCAATCCTCTTTTTCTAGCATAAAACATACATATTAATCAACTTATGTAACATAATAGCACATCAAGGACGATATTTCTGTACGTTATAAGCCCCAAATGAGTTCAAGATCTAGACTCATAAACACCGCAACTTAACCTTTTACTTGCCCTCAAGCAAATCAAATACCAACCCATTCTAACTCAATGCTTGCAAATAAGGCCATGGGGAGCAACACATATAGGCCTACCTTTGTTGTCCATCCTTGAAGCTTCCACAAACCACTGACGCAATTTTAAAGCCTTAAGAGGTAAGTAAAGAGTGCTCAAGACATGGCTATACCCACAATCATCATGAGACTGCTAATTACTGCCCAAGAATATCACCATTTGCCCTCATGCCAAAGAAGATCCTATATACACAAGATTAGGACATTAATTCTAAAGATTTATTCAATACTCACTCTCACAAATGAGAAATGACATGTAAGCTTCAACCCATAGGCTTGCCCTTATTTTCAATCGAAGTTCACTTGATTTTATCTGGAATAGGATCCTAAATGACTTTATTTGAGCTGTAATGTAGGTTTAAAGATGGGTATGATAGCATATAAGTAATTGTGGCTCATCCCACCTTGAATTATACACACACTTCTCTCGCTCATGATTCCTTTGATCCTCATTCTTTTCTTTCTCCTATTGACATCTTTTTTCTTTTATTTTTCAATCCTAGGTGTCTCCATTGCAACCATTCTTCAACAATTTTGGAGGGCCCTCTTTTTCAAGCAAATTTTTCTTCTTTTCATCATTTTTCAGCATTTTTTACCTCTTTCTCTTTCTCTCATCATGTAAGTACTCCTCTCCTTTCTTTCTTTTTCTTTTTCTTTCCTCAACTTTTACGTGAGACACCTTGATGATGTTCACACTCCAATAAGAAAGCAGTCACTATCAGCAATTAATCTAACCGAAGGTTAGGATAGAAACCACAGGGAATATAGGGCTTGACTACAAGAATTCACTATCAATCATTTTGAGTATTTATAACTAAAATCCCCAAATGGGGGGGGGATTTACGATTTGGAAATACAAATAAAATAAATACTATGATATTATACGAGGAAATACTCAAATGCAGGGACAACTTGGGAATTGTGTTTCCCATGGCTCATTGACTCGATTACCCTAGACAATATAACTACAATTGGGACTTCATATACAGGATGATAACTTAGATTCTTCCAGCCCTCTTGTGAAGGTGAAGATCAAATTTCACCATGGCGCTTAGTCAGCAACCATGGTATGCCAACCGACTATTACCTATTGTCCCAGTCAACCTCCCCTTGGTTAGGTTTGGTTAATTAGATGAGAGTACATCAATTGAATCCTATTATCTACTCCCCTTTTCCTATTCATCACTACCTTGGTCGGGATCGTGATAGTAGGCAGTGTTTGGTGTTGGCCACTACCAAACAACAATCATAATGAAGGGAAATAGACAATAAAACCCCAATCACAAAAATGCAAAAAATCTATGTCATCTCAAATCAACTACCCATGGTTCCCACAACCCCAAGTTGTGGGTGCTTAGTTACTCATGGCTAAGGCAAAACCAACAATAATGCAAATACAAGACATAGTTGAGAATTTTACCAAAGCAATGAAGATTGATACACCACAAGTTGCAAACCATAAGTTTGATAGATTGAGAATGATTATAATGTCTGAATTGCACTCCTCAAAAGTGGGTTTTCCAAGAAAATTAAAATCTATCCTAAAACCCTAAAAATATTCTAGAGAGAATATTCAAAGGCAATTCAATGTTCAAGTCTAGTCTCTCCTCCAAATAAAACCCTAACTTAAAGTATTTATAGTAGTTACACATTTAGCCCTAAAAATTACACAAAAAAGATAGCAAGCAGCTGGTATGTTTTGCAGGTACGACTCGTAGGGTGACCTACGAGTCGTAATTGGGGTCTCGTATCAGGTATTTGGCATTTTGGACTTAACTGGTATGATCCATTGGTATGAGTCTTTACTTAGGCTATGACTAGTATGCTCCTCTCGTAGTCTAGGCCTTCAATTTTTGGTCCAAAGTTTTGGCTCTCTGTTTCCTGCTACGATTCCATCTATACGAGGTGTATTGAGACCTACGACTTATAGGGTGGCCTCGTAAAACTGACCTCCACTTAGCAGATTTCTAATTTTTGCTCTCTATTTCTGTCTACGAGATTACCTTATGACTCGTTGCTTGGGCTATGACTAGTAAATAAGCTTGTATGTTCTGCACTTCAGCAAAATCTACAGTTTTTCTCTAAAAAATCATGCCAACCTACTTTTTCTGCAATAACAACACAAAAACATATAAAAATTATAAAAAGTCACATTAAGAACTCTCAAAATTCCTTGTTTTAGGAATTAAATGTATTGTATTTTGATAGCACATCAACACCCTCAACTTAGAGCTGTTGCTTGTCCTCAAGCGACGACTCAATCTAAGTAGACAATGAGAGACACATAACAGTTATACTAATGGCATATACATTATTTACTCTAATTCAGGTACCCAAATTTCATGTTCAAAAAAAGATTGCAAGACTACTAAGTAAAACAAAACACAAAGATGCATCTGGCAACCCAACTATGATAAGCTAAGGAGCATCAATCATCCACAATCACTAGTATAGTGATATGCTAATCAAGTAGAGCAAATGCCCACACAGAAAAGAAATCCCTCTTACTCACTCAAAAAACATTTAAAATTCAGGGACTATAGAAGCATTTTTGCTCTCACAAATGAAATTCATGCAAAATGAATGACACCATAGGCTTGCCCATATACCCAATTTTCGGATTGGCGACAGAGTAGATTTGGATCACTGTAGGACTTAATGACTTGTAACATAGGCTCATGGGTCTTTCGTATGGTATTTTAGGCAAGTAGTGACTAAAAGCTATCCTTGAACCATGTTTACCAACATTTTTACCTTCATAATCGAACCATTTTCACTAAATCCACCCTTATTCTCTTGTTTCAAGCTTTCGCCGGGTGCCTTCTTTCTCTTTTCAGCCGTGCCTTATTTCTAAACTCATTTTTGCTAATTTATTTTCTCAATTCAAGGCACTTTTCATTTCTTTTTCCTCACCCGGCTCATGATTTTTCATTTCTTTCTCTCTTTCCCAACTAAGTACCTTATTTTCATTACTTTACCAAAATAAGGGCTACACTCAACTTAGGCTTTTAGCCTCAATCAAGGTTCACATGTTCAAGGATAGATCAAGGCCAATATTACGGTATTTCATAAAACAAGGCTAAGCTAGTTAGGTATAGAATGAGTACATGAGAGGCTCAAACATTTGGAACAAGGGATTCACTAGCTCATTTGGTAGGTCACTTAGGCAAAAGTGGGCTCACTAAAAGAACAAAGGCCTAAGATCCCTTCCAAATCAACCACATCACCAAACTTGTCTTAGAGTAATGAGGCAAGTTCTGAGTCCATACATGATACATGAATGCAGCAAAATAAGCTCACAATACATATGGAATTACACACATAATCAAGTATAAACTCACAGGTCATGCTTCCAGCCTCAACTTACCTTTACATTATCAGAACAACATCACCAGATAATCAAAATGCATGATTACATCAATAACTAACAATCTAAAAAATTTTGGGGGTACCTAAAATTTTCAAATCATTCAAAAAACATTTAAATACTATATATACGCCAAAAGACTATACTACTATGTATTTACACATTATCTACACTACCTAAACATGCCAATTCAATAGAAATTAAGTATCCACAAGGTAAAACAAACACGACAAGAAAACCTTGGGATCAAAAATAGAAGTTATGTACTCGAGGCTACTCAGACTTCACCTTATTCCATAACTTCCCACACCCCACCAAAATAGAATACTTTGTCCTCAAAGTAAAGACATGAACAAAAATAATATATATATATACACACACACACATATTAAAAACTAACATTTTAAAAACTAACACCCAAAACAAAAATAAAAACAACATCCAACATAAAATATTTAAACAAATCCAAACCCAACAAAAACATTATCCAACAAAAGAACAAAGTACCATAGATAAAAGATAAGGGCTGGGGTCAAAAAGATCAAACATCATGGTGCTCCAGAACTAGTATAAGTCTGATTAGCAGGGTCCTGGGTCACGACCTCTTCCTCATCTATCTGGGCCGCAACTGTTCGTGAGCTACCCTCTCCATGTGAAGTCTTTTGCTCCCTATCTCTCTTTATAGCTGCCATCAATATCGACTCCTGTACCACCTTCTCTGGTATCGGCTCCTCCTCCGGTGCTGCTGGGTCATCAGGCCTAGGCCTCTTCTGGCTCATCTCTGGGTCATCTGTCTTGAGGGGTATCTTCCCATAGGCATGCGGGCGGTCAGCTAACCAGTCAAAAATCTCACCACCTAATGGTGCCTCCTCTGGTACTACAATAGGGGATGCTAACATTTGCAATAAGTCGGCCTTAAACTTGGCCAACTCCTGTATCACTGCACTCGTTTCAGCAGGCCAAGCACCTTCAATCCTCCGTTGGACTCTCACTTCGAATGTATCTACTCGGGCATCCACTGCTCTAACACTCTCATCTACCATATCGCGGGTGAATGCCTTTACCCTCTTCTCTGAGTCCCGTATGGTCTGGTTGACCCATGGTCTGACCTGAGCGGCTAAAGCCTGTAGCCTGAGCTCCCTTGTAGCTACCCTGCACAGCAGCACCTAAAAACCAATAACATAAATAAGACAATCACCCTGTATAGTGGATGACACTGGTGCAGGAGTATTGGAAGACGACGTCGACTCAATCTCCGCAGTTGGGGAAGGCTTTGTAGTAGCTGGAGTAGTACCGGTGGTGGCTAAAGTCGAGTGCTGAGTCTGAGGCTCAACTGAGAATGGATCTGGAATAGGAGATGGAGCAGCTCTCTATAGGGCTACTAGATACTCATCACCCTTGATTAGACCAGGATCCATCATATGCACGACCTCTACATGAGGGTCCAAGTGGAGAGAGACCTGTACCCCAACCGCCTCGCATAACCTATGTATCAAGATGCGAAATGACAATGCCTGTTGGATGCGGACTGCCGACTCGTGGATCTGCTTTGCCATAACGCGAGCCTAGTCAATTTCGTATGGTGCCAAGATGCTAGCCAGCAATACTTTCCTTTGCAAAGTGATCACATTATCCGTGAATGTGGGTTTGATGCACCAGTGGATAATGGACCACCAAAACTTTGCTCAGAACGAGAGGTGGGACTTCAAAATAGACTCAGTGTGGGTTGTGACCCATGTCGGCTTAACACCTACCTCACAAATTTGGCTCACTATCCATCTAAGGATCTCTATTTTTAGCTCAACATTCTTCTGATTAACCGTCGTTCTCATACTTACAATCTGATTGTCATACTCAACAGTGGAATGCGAAATCCTGTAGTTTGCCCTAAACCGGACCCTCCGGATGGTTTCCTCTGAGATGTCCACCACCTCTCCTCTGAACAGAACTTCACTCAACCGTGGTTGCTTAATGGACTTCTTGTTCCTGAGAAGATCTCTATGAATGGTAACATAGTAGGAGGCATAGAATTCGCAGACTAAATAGTGGGCATACTTTCCCAATACTTGTGATAGCCATCCTAACCGGTGGCACTTAATTTCAGCCTCTAACCTTGTATACTGCTTAGCCCTGAGTCTTTCAACCTTGACTTTTTATGGAATCTCTGCATTGGCCTCCCTTGACATTTTAGTTCCAGTCCCATTTCATAAATATTTTTCATCCCTAGAACACACAATCTCGTGTTTTGGGGGTCTGTGGAGGTGACGATCTAAGTAGAATCAGCTGGTTGTGGGTGACCAATATCCCCTGACTGAGCTTGAGAATCTTTAAGAGAACTGGACTTAGAAAGTGAGATATCATCGTCTGACCCTTCTTCATTACCCTCCTCTTCAGACTAGGAGGGGCTGTCCACTTCCATTGGAGCTCTTGTTGCTTGGGATTTTGTCAAAGGCACACTAGCTTAAAGGTCAGGGTGCACGTCTATCTCCTCAGTGGATTGATTATCATCTGATGTCTCATCTCTCAATCGGTATCCTGCAGTCGAGGCAACACCTTGTCGCCCTTTTGGAGGCATTGTATTTGAAAAGTCACCATATACTAAATCATGAGTCCCATGATGTTTTGTTCCAACAAATGAGTAATACACAAAACACTCAAATAAGAAATAACAAAATCCCTAAAGTAAATACACTGAACTAGATATAGGTCTGCAGGTACAAGGTGAAGGTATGATTCGTAGGATATTCTATGAGTCGTAGTCTGGGCTTTTACCTTATGTCAGCAACATTTTGAGAACTCAGATTAGGTCCATGAGACCACAACTATGAGCTGTAATAAGTGCTATGGACCATAGGGTAATCTCGTATGGAAAGTGTTAAGGCACCATAGGTGATTGTTGCCTTCTACGAAGGGCCACTACATCTCGTAGGGTGACCTACGACTCGTAGTGGGTCATAGCAGAAAATAGAAGGCAACCTGGGTGCCTCTACCCTTTCCACAATGACCTCAAATCAACCAAGAAGTATATGGAATCAAAAACACAAAGTCGACCCTATAATAGGTCTAATCACTCCATTTTATCATTATCCCACAACGCAACATGAATCCCTCCTCTCATTCAAAACATTTCTAGTCTGAACTAATTTTGAAAATTATCTATCTGAAATATAATGTAGATCATACAGAGGCATACAAAAGGTCTCACAAACCCAGAAAAGGGTATTTCACATAGACAAATTAGAACACCCCAATACTCAAGAATTTTAACCCCACCATGGTCTTGCCAAATAATCACTCAAGTAGCATAAATCAATCTCATATGACCACAACATCAAGCTTTATAATCACTAAGCAAAGGTGGAGATATAGGGTCGAATCATACTCTTCATACTAACCAAATCATTTTCAAATGGTTTCGTTTACCATGATCACACAACATTCACTCAAATATCCACAAAGCAAGATCATAGTACGGATATACCAAACTTAACCACGAAAACTTACCAGATGAAAAGATGAAGATATGATGTGACGAAGAAAGGCTAATACCCAGGTGGAATGCACTTGCTGGGAGATATTGATAGAAAAATGGTTTGGGGTTGAATGGAACAGTATTAAATAGTGTTTGGGGGGTTATAAAGGAAGAAAAACCATTTCAAGGAGGGAAATAAGGAGCTAAAAGGCGCTTGCCCTTTTATATACCCAATCGGGTCACTTTTAAAATTTTGAAGATTGGGTCTACGAGACCCCCACTACGAGTCGTAGTGTATCCTACAACTCGTAGGTCTTGGTCTCGTATCAGGCCTCAACATTTAGAAAAATTTAGAATGCATAACTGGGCACTACGAACCCCACTTACGACTCATAGAGGACCTTATGAATTGTAAGGTTGGCTCGTAGTGTGTGTGCCAACTTTTGATACTCACTGTTTCTCTCTACGAGGCATGACTACGAGTCGTAGTATTGACTACGACTCATAGGCCTGCTCATAGATGCTGCTCCAAGTGCCATTTTCTTCAACTGTTCATCTCTTAACCTATACCTGCAAACCATACTTCAAAAACACCACTACCAGAATGATACAACTGATCCAATGTTGCTAAGCAGTAAAAACAAGCATCGAACTACTACCTAACAACTTAAACATCCAAATTATACTTGAAATTAAACATAAACATCAAAGATACTTGGGTTGACTCCCAAGAAGCACCTTGTTTAACTTCGTGGCTCGACTTTGTCATCATGAGTACTCAGAATTCCTCATTGGTTTATGGAATTTCATCCTTACTCCTCTGGCCCCTTCTTTGATCTCTTTGCACAGGCTTTAATCGTGTTGCTATTCGCTCAACCCTGTCATCAAGTTTGTGTATTGCTATTATTTATTGGTCCACCTTATAGTTCACCTTGATGACATTTAACTTTATCTCTTATACAACCTTTTCTTGTTTATTGGTTTTGATAAGCACTTGCTCAAGTATACGCTTTATCCTTGAGAGTTTATCACTGATGCATTGCTGGTGCGATAACCTGAGCTAATTAGGTGTACTATCTTTTCTGGTAGCACTTGAAGTTCCCTCTAATGCACTCATGGATGGCACTAGCTGCTTTTGCAGTGTCTGATAAACTTGGGTGATAATGGACAACTTATCCATGTATTCGCCAATTTCCTTGAATGTTTGCCTCAGAAATGCCCAACACTCCCCTCTAAATAAGGCATCAACATGTCCTTGTTGTTCAGAGGTTAGTGTTCAGTAGAAGCTAGCCACTAATTCATCGTCAATTAGACAATGGTTCCGATTCATCACTAGGAACTTCTTTTGCCTTTCCTAAGCTGCTACCAAAGATTATCTTGGCACCTTTTTAAAATAGCAGATATTATCCTATAGCTCTTACTTGTTGGGCCCCTTATAGAAGTTCATGAGGAAGACTCTCTGCACCTCCCCCCATTTAGAACAAACATCAGGTGGGAGAATTGACCACCATTCAGCAGCTTCACTCCGAAGAGTCATGGGGAAAGCTTGAAGAGCCATGGCCTCCCAAGTAGGATGTCTTGTCCCAATAATCCGCCTCAACATTTGAGTAAAATTTTGCAGGTGAGTTTGGGGGTCTTCGGACTCTTGCCTATAAAACAGGGCACGTCTCTGCAAGGTTTCCAACAAGTTACTTGTGACATAGAATTTTTGTTTGGTCATGGTGCCAATCAACCTGTGGATAAACTGAACAACAAAAACAAAAAGTAAAAGAAAAATACAGGAGACTCCAGAAATTGACGCTAGGACTAACTAATAGTAAAATCAAGTAAAAACCTAGCCATTTTTCCCAACAATGATGCCATAATTGTTGATGATGTTCACACTCCAATAAGAAAGCGATCGCTGTCAGCAATTAATCTAACCAAAGGTTAGGGTCGAATCCACAGGGAATACAAGGCTTTACTATAAGAATTCAATATCAACCATTTCGAGTATTTATAACTAAAATCTCCAAATGGGGGGGGGGGTTATGATTTGGAAATAAAAATAAAATAAATATTATGTTATTATGTGAGGAAACATTAAAATTC
The DNA here is from genome assembly GCA_011800125.2 of Solanum clarkiae. Lineage (NCBI taxonomy): Eukaryota > Viridiplantae > Streptophyta > Magnoliopsida > Solanales > Solanaceae > Solanum > Solanum clarkiae. The sequence continues at coordinate 37,453 of JAABOM020092892.1, read as the reverse complement.
AGGGATAACTTGGGAATTATGTTCCCCATGGCTCATTGACTTGATTACCCTAGACAACATAACTACAATTGGAACTTTGCATGAAGGATGGTAACTTAGGCTCTTCCATCCCTCTTGTGAAGGTAAAGGTCAAATTTCACCGTGGTGCTTGGTCGACAACCATGGTGTGCCAACTAACCATTACCTATTGTCCTAGTCAACCTCTCTTTGGTCAGGTTTGGTTGATTAGACGAGAACACGTCAATCGAATCCTATCACCTACTCCCCTTTTCCTATTTGTCACTACCTTGGTCAGGATCGTGATAGTAGGCAGTGTTTGGTGTTGGCCACTACCAAACAACAATCATAATGAAGGGAATAGACAATAAAACGCCAGTCATAGAAATGCAATAAATCTAGGTCATCTCAAATCAACTACCCATGGTTCCTACAACCCCAAGTTGTGGGTGCTTAGCTACTCATGGCTAAGGCAAAACTAACAAAAATGTAAATACAAGACATAGTTGAGAATTTTACCAAAGCAATGAAGAGTGATACACCACAAGTTGAAAAACACAAGCTTGATAGATCAAGAATGATTACAATGTATGATTTGCACTCCTCATAAAACCCTAAAAATATTCTAGAGAGAATAGTCAAAGGCAATTCAATGTTCTTGTCTGGTCTCTCCTCCAAATAAAACCCTAACTTAAAGTATTTATAGTAGTTATATATTTAGCCCTAAAAATTACACAAAAAAGACAGCTGGCAGCTGGTACGTCTCATGGGTACGACTCGTAGGGTGACCTACGAGTCATAATTGTGGTCTCGTATCAAGTGTTTGGTATTTTGGACTCAACTGGTACGACCCAGTGGTACGAGTCGTTACTTGGGCTACGACTCGTATGATCCTCTCACAGTCTAGGCCTTTAGTTTTTGGTCCAAAGTTTTGGCTCTCTATTTCCTGCTATGAATCCACCTATACAAGTCGTATTGAGAGCTACAACTCATAGGGTGGCCTCATAAGACTGACCTCCACTAAGCAGATTTCTAATTTTCGCTCTCTGTTTTTGGCTGCGAGATCACCCTATGACTCGTTGCTTAGCTACGACTCGTAGGTGAGCTCATATGTTCTGCACTTCAGCAAAATCTGCTGTTTTTATCTAAAATCATGCTAACCTATCTTTTCTGCAATAACAACACAAAAACAAATAAAGATCATAAAAAGTTGCATTAAGAACTCACAAAATTCCTTGTTTTAGGCATCAAATATGCTGTATTTTGACAGCAGATCACACCTCTCTTCTACCAATTCCCTTAACTTTGGCCTTTGGCTACTACTTTCGCCCACTTAAGCTCAAGGAGGGAATGGTGAGGAACAAGAAGGGATTATCTTTCAAAATACAGGTAGAGGCTACATGGCTACCAAAGAAATGATCAAGGCTCAAAAGGGCTCACTAGGGATTCAAATCAATGTCAAGGGAGGGTTATATTGTCAAAGTGAACTCAAAAGAAACCAAAGAAGGCCTAAGGTCCTTTCCTAATCCAAATTCAACCAAATCACTCTTGAAAATAAACCAAGCAAACTGTAGATGTTACAAAACATGCCGTTCAACAAATTCCTAAACTCACATTGGAAAAATGGATCTACATTCAAACACTAGCAATAAACACTCACGATTCGTGATCATCACATATCCAAGCTTAATACTCACATTGTCAACCCAAAATGCACTAAATCTATTCATGGGTTGATTCTACCTGAGAAAGACTAATCAGTGAGTTAGTGCATGCTCCTCATCCATGACACTTTTTAAATGAAAGATATGGACTGTCAATACTTGAATTGCTAAGGGCTAAGGACATGATAAACGCATTTGAATGGCTTTTCAAGTATGCACGGGGTTTGTCACAAATATCAAGAACATCATTTACAAGAATTCATCCATCAAAAACAAAAAGAAAATTCAAAATAAACTATTACTATCTATTACAATCCAAAGTAAAAGAATATTTACAAACCAAAATAAAAAGATTAATTTAATTACATATCAAAAATGAATTATCCTAACTCAATAGGCAACACAAATGCTCACACCCTCCTAAAAAGAAATGTTGCCATCAATGTAAAAGAATAATAATAATAAAACACAAAATGAAGGAGTGAGTTAAAGAATCCCCCTGATTCACTTCACATTGCGCTAGGGTTGGGACTGAAGGGAGCTTATCTATGCTGGGTTACCCTACTCATGGACCTCTTCTGGGATGGATCTCTTGGGACTACTGCATGGATGGCTCCATGTGCCCTAGCGAACTTTCTTTCTCAGCTTTCCTTGTTCTATTTCCTTCTAACTTCAAATTGGTCAAACAAGGTCTTCTCTCTATCCTTCTCTACCTTTGATTCGTGAACATCCTCCATGTCCTCAAGCTTGTTCTTGAAACATTACTTCACCTTCATGCACATGTGAGAGCATATGTTTTGCCTTGAGTTAGCCATGGAGATTTCATTTTCGGGTGGCCATGTGAGGCTATGGGCCACCCCTCCTAGTTGTCCAAGGATCTCAAAAGGGATAATACACCAAGGGATGAGATTGCCCATCTTCTTCCCATCATATCACACCCTTTATCATCAAAGGCCTCAACTGTACCTGACCTATGAAGCAAATCTAGCCAAGGGGTAAGCAATAAGGAGAATAAAAGAAACTCAGAAAAGATGTTAGCAAATGGAGTCATTTTGCCCACTGAACAAGTTCGGTGGATCGCTAAACACATTCAGTGATCAAAATGACCATCACCTATCACATCAACAATTAGAGTTCAAGAGTATTGTCACTTTTGGTGATAGGTGTAAGCAATCGACAATCCACAGAATTGATTAGATAGGCAATAAAATCGTCACCAAATATAATAAACACAATGTAAGGCCCCACATGTCAAAGACTTATGATTGTGCAAAAGGAAAATGGATCCTAAAAAATTTTCAAGTATTTGTGGTACTTACGAGAGGCCTTACAGGCCGTATGTTGATGTACGAGCCGTACATTGGTTCGTGGGTCCAAGGTGTATATTCCAATGACTTAGGTTTGGTATGCCATCTATGTACGAAGGGTCCTACAAGCCGTAAAGAGTTCCATGGGTCATGAGTTGTGCTCGTGGATTGAAGGTTAAACTTGGTGAAATTGAGAACTTTCAGGGATTTCATTAATGACTTATCTGATGACTCGTAATAGATTTTACAAGTCATAGACCATATCGTAGAGTGAGAATCAGAGAAGGAATTTCTGAAACTCTATCAGATGAACCCCATGTACGGCCCGTAGAACGGACCACGATCCGTAAATGGGGTCTCGTGGTCCTGCCAGTGTATTTTTATAAAGTGAAATTCTAATCTATTCTATTCTCTTAGCATCCTTATCTATCTCTTCCATGACCCCTTATGAAATGCCAGGCCTCTCTCTCATCAAGTCGAGTGCAAACGATTTCGATCGCCTAAGTTTTAGTGTGAGTTCGTTTATATACCAACTTCAAATCATCATATCTCTTAGCACACTTTGAATCAGGTTCTATACAACAGAACAAAGGAAATCTCTTTGAATTATCTTTCCAATGTAACTGGTTTTATCTTATTTGGAGTTCGGACCAAAAAGTTATGCCTATTTTACTGAAGCACTGTCAAGCTGTCAGTTCCTATGACCCACTCTATGGGCTGTGGAATGACTTATGACCCATAAATGGAGTTTCGTGAAACTATTTGTCCAGCTTTAAAAAAGGGTGTTTTTGACCTTTTCTCACACCCTAAGCCTAATATCATGTCATTTTGGCTTCCCAAACGCCCTTTATCAGTCTAAAACTCCCCCAAATGACCCTATTCTTAAATTATTCTTCAAACCCTAATTTCCAAATTTCCTCTCAAGTCTCCCAAGGTTCTCCATTGAAGAAAAAGCTAGGGTTTCAAGTTTCTTCAAAACAATTAGTGATTTCTTTCATAAATCTTTGGCTAAGACATGTGGGTTTGATTTGCGAAGCCCTTCCCTTCCTATAGCTCAAGTTTCTTTACTTTAAATTTGACCCATGGTTTCTGTATGTCGTAAAGTTTGAATAACTAGTTTTAATATGGATTTTATGATGCATTCCTAGTCATATGACGTATTTAGTAGCATATCATAGTCTATGATGAATATTGAGTTGAAATTCATGATTATACTAGTGAGGGTTTTACAAAGATCATGTTGTGTTGATTTGTGTGATTCTAAATGATTACCTCCTATTTTGTGTATGTGTAATATATATGAATTTCATAATTATGAGTCTTTAAGTACGCAATCTCATGTTTTGAAACTAACCTATATGGAGGGTATGTTTTTATGAATGAAGGAAGTCCCAATCCATGTTATATAAGAACATAAATCCTAAATGTTAAGAGTTAACATTTATGAAATTGCTTCATCAGGATATCATGAATTCCTTTCTTTATATATCACAGATGTTATAAATAATGGAGGGTTGCTTGATTTTACTTAAGTTCATCATCTCTTTATTATTATGTATGAATCAAGTCTAAATCACATGATTTCATGAATTGGTGCATTGAATCATATATCTCATTGATTTCAAGTAATGAGTTTGTGAATTGGTTTATGGGTTACTTCAAGTATGGGTTGGTTGTCATGGATGCATATGGGTTTACATATTTCCTTTAAGTTTCCAAATATTAAAGATAATTTTACATATATTAGTGTATTGCATAATGAGACATCCCATGACATGACATGTCCTTAGAATGATTTTCAAGTTATATGAAAAGTTGTGTATTATTGAAAGGTCTTCTCTATCATGCTATGATGTACAAGTTTATATATGTCTTGACTATACTCTTGTCCATATGTTATTTAGGACTAGACCCATTGGGAATGAATGAATGTTGATGGTAGAGGATCTCCCATCTAAGGTGTGATTAAGGAGCTATCTCACGACTTTGACTTTATGATATCAATGGGTTGGGGATTGGGTAAGTTTCCCTCTGACATAACTTGGAATGATTTTATGATATGATACTATGACATGATTTTCCCACTCTTGTGAAAGCACTACCTAGCATCGAGTGGAATAAAGGCGATTACCCAAGTCCTAAAACTACATACCACCATAGGTCAAGGGATTAGAGGCGATTACTCAAATCTTGAAGAGGCAAGTACCCTAAAAAATAAGGGCTTGAGGCAGGTACCTGAGTTCAGGCTTGAGGCGAGTACCCAAGTCCAAGAACTAGAGGCGAGTACTCGGTTCACATAAGGCTTAATTGATACACTTAGGTATTAAGAAGTTCACCATGACAAAGTGATTTTCCCCTTTCTTCCAGTGTAGGGAAAACATCGGACTCCATGGGTTAGCTCACATTGTTTATATCAGTTATGGTCTTTCTCACATATGTTCAAATCCTTCTCATGTTCCCAAGAAGTCCTACAATGATTAATTAAAATGATTCATTGTCTCATAAGTTAAAACGATATTTTCTCCTAAAGTATATGGCTGTGTCTAAAAGTGTGTAAGGTGGTCTCCATTATGATTATTAATGTTCCTTGCATAATAGAATAGTCTCTTATGTAAAGTGAAGTATTATTCACCCAAGAATATTAATACTTTAATTATTTATAACATCATGTGCTTTCTCACTAATTTAAATTTTTGGAACTCATTATGCATTCAAGAAAGGATAATAGTTTCTTTATTTCCCATATGCATTATTCCATGTTTTATGATGAAAGTAAAATGTCTAAATGATCACCCGTATACATGTTCCAAGTTTATATGATTTTCTTATTCACAACTATGTTCATCTATGTATCCTACTATGTTCTTTATAAAGTTGTCTTTTTATGTTTAAATAATATTAGCTTGACTATGAATTACTAATTCCTTTGTAAATGTATGATTTTTAACATGAGACATAGCATGATTCATTCTATCATTTATTCCCATGCCATGTATTGCAAACCTACATATTATTATGTTCAAAGTACTAACACATACTTCTACGTCTGCATGATTTAACCATGTAGGGACTGTCGTCGATATCCTCTACGTGGCTTGCTTGGGATCTTTGAAGAAGAGAGTTGGTGCATCCTCTAGTTCGGGGACAATAACCTAGTTTTCTTTCTAGATTGATGTATAAGACATTCTACTTTCCAGTTGTATTTTTCTTTTGCTATGTATGTATTTAATGGTGAGCTTGAACATGTCTTAGCCCCTGCTAAGTTTATGTTAGAGGTATTGTTGGACAAATATTATGATGGTATCCAGTTCTTATATTCCTTTATGAATTTTAAGTTGTGACCCTTAGTCCTGTTTCCTTAGTTTTCTATTTCATCTTTGCATTTTATGCTTGTGAATGCTTATGAAATGTAAGCTGGTTTCGATGACGTACCTATTCACCACGTGACGAATAGGTCCCTAGGTTTGATAATTACACACAAGAATAAAACATGTTAAATAAGGGTGACATGTGTGACCTGTTCGATGCATCACCAAGTTAACTTCGCAGTCAGATTTTGACTAGCAGTACAAATTTCCCCAAATCTTCACATTTTCATTGTTCGAACAACAAAATGGGGGAAATTCCACAATATGTGCCTAACCTCACATTATCAGACACATTGCATAGGTCAATTTCTTCCTAGAATTCACATCAAAAATACGAAGTTGGTCAAATAATGACTTATCCTTAAGAATGATGTCAACCAATCTATCATTGGGCAAGCTCAATTCACTTAACCAAGATCACGGGTTACTCAGACTTTACTCAAAACACACAAATCAAACAAATCCTTACACATGCATTCCAAAATAGGGGTACCAGTAATCCTGATCGGTGAACACAAATAATCAAGATATCCAATTGCAAACTCAACATGAACTCATCTAAAGGAAGAGCATTGCATTCAACATTCAAGCTTCGAATCATCACTCATGCTCTAGCAATTTCAAAAAGGCATTTGAACTTAAAATACCCTAATGACCTAGTATTCAAAGATCTTAAGGTCCTATATATTTAGCACAGATAAGATTTCCAAAAATCCACATAACACAATAATACTATCGATGCCAACTCCCATACTAGCACAAAATGAAGTGGGGAATGAGAATACATACCTGAGATGCCATGTCCTAATAATAGAGATGAAGAAAAAATTATTGAAGATGGTAGCATCAATCCCAAGGAAGAAAGTCAAAAAAATCTCGAAGTGTGTATGTGGTATGCTCTACAAGAGTGGTAGATGAAAAGATTAAAAAGGAAAAGTAATTTGAGTGCATTTAAAGAGTGAAGCAGGTGAAACAGTTCAACTTCGGTAGTACTGAGTGATACCACTGGACATATTTGATGATCTATAGATAGTGTTCAAGACTGCATTTACTTACAGTGTTAGAAGTTTGTCCATTTCACCAAAGGGTGGAGAAACTATACATCACATAATCCACTCGACAATTCGCCAAATTGAAATGTTGATCACCGAAATTTACAGCACCTGAGGGTCACCAGTCATCCCAAAGTGCGAATAAAATTGGGGTCACTATTTCAAAATGGTGATACACTGAATTGCAATGGAGGCCTCTGAAATCAATAGCAACTAAGGGGTCGATTGCTGAACTAGAAGGCAGGTAAATTGATGATTGTTGGTTTGTTTCGGTGATATGCCGATTTGGACTTGGGACAACTGAATCTAATAGTAACTTCAGGTTATTGGATGACCCAAGAGGCGGTCAAAGTTGGTATCACTAAGTGATCCCCCGATCTGTTCATGCCATCACCCTTTTTCTTCCTCATCACATTTCAACTTGGACACCTGCAACCATCAACACACATTATACCAAATCCACTAACACTTGGGTTTCCTACCAAGAAACGCTTGAATTTATGTCACAACACGATGGTATTTGTTACATTTCATACCTTATCACCGTACATGATGTCAATTGCCCGAAACTTGTTGGTTTTCCATAATACCTTTTTAATCTTTGCCTGTATCTATTGAATCTCCCCCTTTTTGATTATCAACTTCAATAACGCCATTGGTAAGCACCTCGGTGACCTTGAAGGGTCCTGACCATTTGGACTTAAGCTTCCCAGGAAATAACTGCATCCTCGAGTTATACAATATCATTGAGTCTCCCATAAAAAATTCTCTCTTCAAAATCCTCAAGTCCTGCCACCTTTTCGTTTTCTCTTTATACAAGGCAAAACTTTCATATGCCATCAATCAAAACTCATCTAACAAATGGAGTTGCGCAAGTCGATCATAAATTACCTCATTATGATTGAAATTCAACCTTTTTAAATCCTACAAAGCTCTATGTTCAAGTTCCACAGGTAGGTAGCAAGCCTTTCCAGATACAAGTTGATATGGTGACATCCCGATAGGAGCTTTATAAGCTATATGGTAAGCCCACAATGCATCATCGAGTTTATCAGCCCAATCACTTTGACTCCCTTCACTATACTTGCAAGGATCATCTTTATCTCCATATTCGATACCTCCACTTGCCCATTCGCTTAAGGGTGATACAAAGTTGTCACTCGATACTTAACTCCATACTTATTCAATAAAGACCCAAATATCCTATTGCAAAAGTGAGACTCACCATCTATAACAATAGCCTGAGGAGTACCAAATCGGGTTAGAATATTCCTCTTCAAGAATTGCACTACTTCAATGCCATTATTGTATGGCAAGGTGACTCCTTCTACCTACTTCGATACATAGTCCACTGCCAGCAAAATGTACATATTACCAAATGAACTTACGACTGGTCCCATGAAGTTGACTCCCAATACATCAAAGACTTCCAGCTCTATGATCGGGGTCAGTGGGAATTCATGCCTCCTAGAAATATTTCCCTAAAGTTGGAAATTTTGGACATGCTTTGGCAAATTCATGAGTGTCTTTATGGAGAGTTGGCCAATAATATCCACTTTTGAGGACCTTAGAGGCACTACAGACTCCTTTGCGATAGCCTTCAATAAGTGAAGAGTGAAACTTTGAATGATGTTTATGCTCCAATAAGAAAGCGTTCGCTGTTAGTAATTAACCTAACTAGAGGTTAGGGTCAAATCCATAGGGAATACAGGACTTGGCTATAAGAATTCACTATTAATAATTTCGAGCATCGATAACTACAATTTCTAAATGGGGGGTTTTGTGATTTAAGAACACAACTAAAAGTAAACACTATACTAACAATGCGAGAAAACACTTAATTTTGGGATGACTCAGGAATTGTGTTCCCTATGGTTCATTGACTCAATTACCCTCAATTACCATAGACAACATAACTCTAATTGGGAATTCGCATGCAGGATGGTAACTTAGGTGCTTCCAATCCTCTTGTGAGGGTGAAGGTCGAATTTCACCATGGCGCTTGGTCGGTAACCATGGTGTGCCAACTAACCGTTACCCATTTTCTCAGTCAACCTCCTTTTGGTTAGGTTTTATTGATTAGACGAGATCACATCAATCAATTCCTGTCATCGACTTCCCTTTTCCTATTCTTCACTACCTTGGTCGGGATCGTGATAGTAGTCATGGTTTGGTGTTGGCCACTAGCAAACATCAACCATAATGAAGGGAAATGAATAATACGTACAAAACCCCATCCAAAGAATTGCACCAAGCCTAGGTTATTTCAAGTCAACTATCCATGGTTCCCACAACCCTAGGTTGTGGGTGCTTAGCTATTCATGGCTAAGAAAAAATCAACAATAATGCAAATAAAACACATAGTTGAGAATTTACCCAAGATAATGAAGGATAAGAACACCACAAGTTGCAAACCAGAAGCTTTGATAGATAGAAAATGAGTACAATGTGATTCTTGCAGTCCCCAAAAGTGGGTTTTCTAATTAAAAAATGAAATCTACACTAAACTCTAAAAATATTCTAGAGAGAACATTTAGAGTTTCTCTGCAATATTCAAGTCTGGGATCTCTCTTTCTCTTCTCTTGTAAAACCCTAACATAAAGTATTTATAGTATTTACAATTTAACTCTATAAGTTAAGTAGAAAAGACAACTGATAGCAGGTACATCTCGCAGGTACTACTCGTAGGGGGACCTATGAGTCGTAATTGGGATTTCGTATCAGACACTTTTTCGTATCAGGTACCTTATGGTTACGACCTACTGGTATAAGTCATTGCTTGGGCTATGACTCATATGTTCCTCTCATAGTCTAGACCTTCAGTTCTTGGTCCAAACTTTTAGCTCTATGTTTCTTGCTATGAACCCTCCTATACGAGTCGTATAGAGACCTACGACTCGTAGATTGGCCTCGTAAGGCTGACCTCCACTTAGCAGATTTCTGATTGTTGGTCACTGTTTCTTGCTACAAGATCACCTTATCACTTGTAGCTTAGGCTGCAACTCATAGGCAGGCTCATATGTCCTGCACTTCAACAAAATCTACACTTTTCTCCCAAAATCATGCCAACCTGTCTTTTGTGCAAAATCAACACAAAAACACATAAAAATCATAAAAAGTCATATTTTAAGGACTCATCAAATCCCGTGTTTTAGGCACCAAATGTGCTGTATTTTGACAGGACATCACACTCTTCCAAGATGACTCCCATAGCGGACTCCGGCATGCTCCTACAAATCATATTGTCAGTACACTCCATTAAAAGATTGGGCTCGTCCCAAAAATACTTCTTCGCATCAAATAGGAATTTCTTCCTTTGGTGAGGATTGGGAAAACCTGGGACAATCCCACTCACCAAATAATTTGCCTAATCAACATACTAAGGACACTTGATTATTATCAGCCTCATAACAACTTCATTGGGGAAATTATCAGAGATGTCCTTCTCCTTAGTACTTGAGCTTTGTGGATCAAGTTAGGACAAATGGTCTACTACTTGGTTTTCACATCCCTTTTTATCTCTCACCTCAAAGTCGAATTCCTGTAGCAATAATACCCATCAAATAAGCCTTGTTTAATATCTTTCTTCGCCATGAGGTAACAAAGAGCTTTATGGTCAGTGTGTACCATCACTTTCATGGATAAAAGATAGGCCCAAAAATTCTCAAAGAAATACACCATTGCCAATAACTCTTGTTTGGTCACCATATATTCTTTTGAGCAACATTTAAGGTTTTGCTTCCATAATAAATGGGATGAATGAGCTTCCCTGTTCTTTGACCTAACACAACCCCTAAGTCTACTCCACTCGCATCACACATAATTTCAAATGGTTTGGACCAATCTGGGGATATTATTATAGGGGCTCTAATCAACTTTTGTTTAAGGGCCTCAAAGGATCTCATACATGCTGTATCAAAGACAAAGGAGAAGTCCTTTTTTAATAATTTACACATAGGGCTGGCAACCTTAGCAAAGTCCTTTATGAATCTCCAATAGAAACTGACATGCCCTAGAAAACTTCTCACTCCTTTGACTGAAACTCGTGGTGGGAGGCTTATGAGTACACCCACTTTGGCCTGATCCACTTGCAAACCTTTTCCTGAAAGTTGATGTCCTAAGACAATCCCCTCCTTTACCATCAAATGATATTTCTCCTAATTAAGCACTAGATCAGTCTCAACACATCGCAATAATATTGTAACAACCCTAAAAAATCCCCAAATATGTGTCTCTAAAGTGCCCAGAATCATAATTTCCATATATCTCAAAATTCGTGTGTTATTTCGAAAATCCAACTTTATATTCTTGTTCAGGGGGTCAAATTTAGGGAGAAACAGGTCTAACCTTAATTTAAGAGCAACTGTATCAAAATTCAAAAATCACAAACTGCGATTCCTAGTTAGCAGTTCGCGCCCAAGGCGCGACGCGCCAATGGCGCGCTAATGTGTTAAATTTTATCCAATTTTCTATCTTAGTCCAAGGCTTTGGAGCTTGGATCTTTGTGTTCCCATGTGTGAAAATACCTATAATTAGGTTTATTTCACCCTAATATCATTCAAGGCATTCCCAAATACACTCCCAAAAACTTAGATAATATTTCATCTCCTAAATTCAAGTCTTAAAACTCATCCTGATTCTAAGGTTCTCATTTAAGCTTCAAGTCTTCATCTCTAATCTTCATGAAGCTATTCTCCCAAGCTAAGGTATGTGGGTTTCTTTCATGGGTTCCTTTCACCCATGATGCCCAAGCTTCCTTTTCTTAAAAATTGCATGATTTAAAGTTGATTTACTCATGGGTCTTATTTATTATGAAAATCACTGTACACTATATTGGGGTTTATGAAATTATGACTGTTTTATTATATTTTGGGGTATGAATCTAAGATCTATTATGAGATTTGATGAAAGGTTTTGATGTATATTGCTTGAGTGTGTTACCAAATATCTATTGATGGTTTTACATTGAATTTTAAGCATGATTTCTCTCTTGAATTGCATGGCTTTACAATAGCACTGCACACTTTGATAAAATGTACAGTTATGGAATTGAAATTCTAATGTATGTCTTATGAGTTAAATGACTAAATGATGATGAAATGATGATGGAATGATTATGAAAGTGATGTATGTAAGTGATGACTATATAATGATGATAGGAATGCTTATATGAGTTGCTTTCATGAAGGAGTACCTATGGTGTTGCAAGTAGATTATTGGGTTTCTATATTTGTTGTGCTCTTGAGAAAATGACAAAGGTCTTACCTTGTTGTTTGAAATATAATATGATGATGGGCTAGTTCTATGATCCCTATTGAAAAGGTCATGCCGTAAGGTAGAAAAACTAGTAGTTCCTACCGAAAAGATCATATCGTAAGGTATAGATTCCCTGCCAAAAAGGCCATGCAATAAGGTAGAATAACTAATAGTTCTTACCAAAAAGATCATATCGTAAGGTATGGACACCCTACCGAAAAGTCCATGTCGTAAGGTAAAATAACTAATGGTTTCCACCGAAAAGATCATATCGTAAGATGTGGACATTCTATCGAAAAAACCATGTCGTAAGATGGAATGAATCATGGCTCCTACCCAAAAGATTATATCGTAAAGTAGGGGATGTCTGATACTACCTATCAAAAATACTATGTAGTAAGTAGGGGTATTGGTAACACTCTTCGAAAAGGTTATACCGTAAGGTGAGTGGGTGGCTATTTAGTCCATTTCATAAAGATTGGTAAGAAAGGTTTGAGTATGTATTCCATATTGAGTTAAATTCCTTGATCATGATTTACAAGCATGTTTTGCCTAAGCATTGCTCATGCAAGCCATGTTGCTAATGTACTATCTCTTGCTATGATTTTGCATTTTGATTGTTGCCTATCTCATGTTGCATTGCGTCCTATATATTTAGTGTATTTCAATGTACTAACACATACTCTATGCCTACATGATATCACCATGTAGGAATCGAAGCCCCGCTTGAGCATCTCTACCCATATGGCTAGTACGATTTCACTCAAGCTTATTGGTGAGTCCTCCATTCTGGGGATGTTACTTATGATCTCTTGGTATGTATCAAGCTATCTTCTTTTTATGTATACTTTGACTATGAGGGTGAGCCCAGTTGCTTGTCTTGGCCCCTGGTAAGTATCTATGTTTAGAGGTGTTGTTGGATATGTCATGTATCTATGTTATGAGCTTTGACTCTATTGACTGTTGTTATTTATGATATGGAAGCTTACTTTTAGTCAATTCCCCTTGTTTATGCTTATTTCTCAATGTCTTATTTTATTGCTTTTGCAACCAAAGATGTGTAATGATATACTACGAGGCTTTTTTAAGGTTCCTTCGGGTTCTCCATTCGCTGGTCATGTCTAGGCCCTAGGCTTGGGTGGTGATAGAAATGGTATCAAAGCACTAGGTTGTTAGATCCTCGGAGTCCAACACAGTGCATTGCTTAGAGTCCTATTCATGGTTGTGTTGTGCACTACAACTATGAGTAGGAGGCTATGAGGCATTTTAGGAGGATTTTCCCTTCTTCATATTCTAAGTCGTGCTATAGAGTTGAAGTAAGTTTTCCCCATAACAATTGCTCTTTCCCATGCTAGTTGATCATGCCTAAGACAAGTGGAGGAAGAGCCTACGCTCTGTAGGGACAACCGGCTAATGGAGAGATTCAGGAGGATCTCAATTTGCTTGCACAAGTTGTGGCCAACCAAGCCACTCAAAGGGCCCAAGCCCTTCATACTCCCACACCGAATTCTCGGATGAGAGACTTCATGAGGATGAGCCCATCAGAGTTCTATTAGTCAAGGGTGGATAAAGACCCACAAGAGTTTATTGATGAGGCTTATAACGTATTGGCCATCATGGGTGTTAGATAAGAAGATAAGGTAGAGTTGGTAGCCCACCAACTCAAAGGAGTAGCACAAACATGGTACAATCAATGGAGGGAGGAGATGGGAGTCAATAATATGATTCTATAGGAAGAGTTCAAGGCGGCCTTTCTTAATTGGTTCTCCCTCTTGAGCTTAGGGAAGCCAAGTTAGAAGAATTCATGAATTTGAGACAAGGGTCAATGAGTGTGAGGGAGTATGCCCTCAAGTTCAACCAACTCTCTAAGTATGCTCCCCACTTGGTTGTCAACCCAAGGGCTAGGATGAACAAGTTCGTGATGGGTGTCTCTGACTTGGTGAATGAAGAATGTCAGTCTGCTATGTTGATTAGAAATATGGATTTGTCTTGCTTAATGGCTTTTGTCAAGCAAATGGAGGGGGAGAAGTTGAGGAAAAGAAGGTGTAATGAGGCTAAGAGGGCTCGATTGGATGGTGGCTCTCAAGGTCTAGGATCCGAAGTTGCTCCAAGCAAGAGGGATATTAAGAATGGGGAACCAAACCCAAGGCCCCAAGGAGATGATTGACTCATCCTAGATGCCTAAAGTATGGAAGGAAACATGGTGGTGCATATTGGAGGAACACGGGTGTATGCTTTGGAAGTGGGGAAATGGGCGACAAAATTTCGGATTGCCCATATGCTCAAAACAAGGGTAAAGATGGTCATGTTGATCAAGGGCATGCTCCAAGACGTAATTGGTTCTATTCTCTTCAAAAGAGGCAAGAGGTAGACGAGGCACCCAATGTTGCTACCGATATGTTGAAGTTTCCTTAACTTAGAGGTGTCTGTATTATTGGGTCCGTGTGCCACTATTCCCTTAATTATTCTTTTGTTGTTTATGGCCTTCTTGTGTGTGTCCCGAGTTTTTATGTGAATCTCTTGGTGATTACCGCTTTGTTGAGTCTATTATTGCTAGAAGGTTGTTAAGTGTTGTTTCGTGGTCACGTGGCATCTAGGTCTTGCCTTGTGATTTTGTTGGATTGGATGTGGTGAGTTTGAGATCACATTTGGAGTGGATTGTTTGCATGAATGTTGTGTTTCTATTGATGGTAGGGCCCATAGAGTTAGATTCTAATTCGCTAATCACCCGTCTTTGAGTGGTAGTGGAGGGGTATGTCCATCTCTTGTTTTAGGGTACAATTGATCTCCAAGGTATTGCATTTATCATCTTGTCAGAATTAGGGATATTGAGCCTAAGTTATCTCTATTGGGTTGTTTCTAGTGACCAATGAGCTATTGAATGTCCTTTCCAATATATTATATTTGGGGTGGTGTATTTTGGTTGACTTATGCACCAGTCATGTCTATAGGTCTCATCAATATCATCTTTAATCCTACCTTCTTATGATTGTGATGGTTCTTGGTGATGATATGTTAATTGCTTCCAGAAGTGGGGAGAGCTTGTGAGTCGTGTGAGGTTGATGTCATGAATTTGGAGGAGGTGAGATTTCTTGGTAATTATGGAAAGTGGAGACCTTTGGGTGGCAAAAGGTGGTTGGAGAAGTTCACTGACTGACTAGGTTGCGTGAGGTTGAGAGTGGTGGTGTAAGGGCTTTGATATTTCTGAATCTTCCATGGTTGAAGTGGTCTAATAAAATAAGGCTTTGATGTCCGTCTTGATAGAGTTGGAGGTCTTGGTGGAAGGATGGTTGCATAGAGGTTGTCTCCCAAGGGGGAGATGGTGACATTTGGTGCTAAGTGGCTTATGTGTATGTTAAAGTTGATTGACAACCCTTTCGATATTCCTTGTTGCTAGTGAGATTTGGCTATGTGGGCCTATTGGTTCTAGAAAGGCTTATAATGGTTGCTCCATATTCTTATTACATAAAGTCTTTTCTTATGATCTTGGTGGGATTTGGTTTGATAGATCGAAGGTCTTGAGGTGGTTTATGGTACCAAGTGGGTTATGTGTGTTTAAGGTTGACAAATGAGTTCAGGATTGTGAGTCCTTATAGAATGTAGATGGAGGTTGGTAAAGTTGCATAAGGGTGGATTGACCTAAGAGATATGGTTGCGGTTTTTTCGGTTCTTCATGCTTTTCGATTGAGGGGATGTGTTGTTGACTCTAGTATCAAAGAACTCTTTGAGGTTGTGTGTGTTGTGGAGGATTAGTTTACTTAGGAGAAGGTCACAGTGGAGGTATTGGATGGAAGGGTGGAAAAGTTGATTGAGAAGGATGTGGTGCTCATTAAGGCTCTTGGGAAGGTTCGTTTAGTCGAAAGAGTCTCTCGGGGAGTGGGCATAGAGAAATGATATCTATATCTCTTTCATTTCTATTCAAGCTTATAATGACATGTCAAGTACTTTAATGATTCAAAGCCTTATGTTTCAGCTCCTATGTCATTTGCATGCGTCCATGTCTATGTTAACAAGTTCATGACGATTTTTTTTGACTCTTATGTTGATATTTTGAAAATAGTGTTTTAAATGTATTGTTGCATTCTTGTTGATATTTTGAAAATAGTGTTTTAAATGTATTGTTGCATTCTTGTTGCATTCTTTTGACTCTTATGTTGATATTTTGAAAATAGTGTTTTAAATGTATTGTTGCATTCTTGTTGGGGCTGAGTTGTTTATGATTAGTCTTCTCATATATATTTCTTTGACATTCAGGGATGAATATTCCCAAGGGGGAGATATTGTAACCACCCCAAAAGTGTCCGAAAATGTGTCTTGGAAGTGCCTGGAATTATAATTTCCATAATCTCAAAATTCATGCATTATTTTGAAAATCCGACTTCATATTTTTGTTCAAGGGGTCAAATTCAGGGGGAGAAGGGTCTAACGTCGATTTAAGAGCAATCTTATCAAAATCCGAAAATCACAAAATGCGATTTCCAGTGAGCAGTTAGCGCCCAAGGCGCGACGCGCCAAGGGCGTACTACTGTGTTAAATTTTGTCTGGTTTTCTATCTCGGTCCAAGGCTTTAGGGCTTGGGCCTAAGTATTCCCATACGTGAAAATACCTATACTTAGCTTTATTTCGCCCTAATGTCATTCAAGACATTCCTAAATACATCCCAAACACTTAGATAATATTTCATCTCCTAAATTCAAGTCTCAAAACTCATCCGGATTCTAAGGTTCTCACTCAAGCTTCAATTCTCCATCTCCAATCTTCATCAAGCTATTCTCCCAAGCTAAGGTATGTGGGCTTCTTTTATGGATTTCTTTCACCCATGATGCCCAAGCTTCCTTTTCTTAAAAATTGCATGATTTAAAGTTGATTTACTCATGGGTCTTATTTATTATGAAAATCACTGCATACTATGTTGGGGTTTATGAAATTGTGACTGTTTTACTATATTTTGGGCTATCAATCTAAGATCTATCGTGGGATTTGATGATGGATTTTGATGTATATTGCTTGAGGGTGTTATCGAGTATCTATTAATGGTTTTACATTGAATTTTCTAGCATGATTTCACTCTTGAATTGCATTATTTTACACTAGCACTACACACCCTTTAAGTGTTTAATAAAATGTCTGGTTATGGTTTCTTGATGAATTGAAGGTCCAATGCATGTCTTATGAATTGAACGATGAAATGATGATGGAATGATGATGAAATTGATATATGTAAGTGATGACTATATGATGATGATATGAATGTTTATATGAGTTGCTTTCATGAAGGAGTACCTATGGTGTTGAGAGTACATTGTTGGGTTTCTGTGTTTGTTGTGCTCTTGAGAAAATGGAAAAGGTCTTACCTTGTTGTTTGGAATATAATGTTTTGATGAGCTAGTTCTATGATCTCTACGGAAAAGGCGTTGACGTGAGGTAGACAGACTAATAGTTCATACCAAAAAGATCATATCATAAGGTATGGATTCCTCTACCGAAAAGGCCATATCGTAAGGTAGAATAACTAATAGTTCCTACCAAAAAGATCATATCATAAGGTATGGACACCCTACCGAAAAGGCCATGCAGTATGGTAGAATAACTAATGGTTTCCACCAAAAAGATCATACTGTAAGGTGTGGACATTCTATCGAAAATCCCATGCCGTAAGATAGAATAAATCATGGCTCCTACCCAAAAGATTATATGGTAAAGTAGTGGACGTCTTATACCACCTATCAAAAAGACTATGTCGTAAGGTAGGGGTATTGGTAACACTCTCCGAAAAGGTTATACCTTAAAGTGAGTGGGTGGCTATTTTGTCCATTTCATGGAGATTGGTAAGAAAGTTTTGAGTATTTATTCCATATTGAGTTACATTCCTTGATCATGATTTACAAGCATGTTTTATCTTAAGCATTGCTCATGCATGCCATGTTGCTAATGTACTATCTCTTGCTATGTTTATGCATTTTGATTATTGCCTATCTCTTGTTGCATTGTATCCTACATACTTAGTACATTTCAACATACTAACACATACTCTATGCCTACATGATATCACCATGTAGGAACCGGAGCCCCGCTTGACCATGTCCTCCCACGTGGCTAGTACAGTTTCACTCAAGCTTGTTGGTGAGTCATCCATTCTGAGGACGTTACTTATGATCTCTTGCTATGTATTAAACTATATTTCTTTTATGTAGAACGTTACTTATGATCTCTTGCTATGTATTAAACTATATTTTTTTTATGTATACTTTGACTATGAGGGTGAGCTCGGTTGCTTGTCTTCTCCCTCGCTTAGTATCTATGTTTAGAGGTGTTGTTGGGCATATCATGTATCTATGCTATGAGCTTTGATTATATGGACTCTTGTTGTTTATGATATGGAAGCTTACCCTTATTCCCAATTCTCCTTGTTTATGCTTATTTCTCAATGTCTTATTTTGTTGCTTCTGCGACCAAGGATGTGCAATGATATGCTACGAGGCTTGTTTGGCATTCCTTTGGGTTCCCCATTTGCTGGTCACATCTAGGCCCTAGGCATGGGTTGTGACAAGTACTTTCTCAAGATGAGCCAAATATTGTTCAATGTAACTCCTACCACCGAGAAGTCATCCATGAAAACTTCAATGGAGTCCTCTACCATGTCAGCAAAATAGACAACATACATATCTGAAAAGTCGTTGGTGCATTACAAAGTCCAAATGACATCATCTTTAAGGCGAAAGTTCCATAGGGGCAGGTGAAGGTAGTTTTATCTTGCTCCTCCGGGGCAATAGATATTTGATTGTACCCGGAGTGCCTGTCAAGAAAATAGTACCACTCGTTACCACTAGCCTATCTAACATCTGATCCATAAAAGGCAAAGGGAAGTGGTCCTTTTCCATAGAGGCATTCAATTTCTAGTAACCCATGCAAACTTGCTACCCAGTGACCAATCTTGTAAAAATCATTTGACGCTTTTCGTTTGGCACCACAGTGATACCCTCTTTTTAGGCACACACAAAATTGGACTTACCTAATTACTATCTGCAATTGGGTGGATTACACCGATATCTAATCATTTTATGATCTCTTTCTTAACTATTTCCTATGTAGGAGGGTTAAGCAGATGTTAGTGCTTCACACTTGGTTTGCAGCCTTCTACTAACTTGATTATGTGGATACAAATTCCTAAAAGAATGCCTATAATATCATATCTGGTCCATCTGATGGCTTTTCATACTTTTTTTTAGCACATCTACGAGAGCCTTGGTCTGCCCCTCTTGCAACTCAGTTTCTACTATGCCTGACAAGGTTTTATCCATGCCCAAAAAGACATATTTAAGATGACTTAGAAGTTCCTTTAATTCAAGATC
This sequence comes from Solanum clarkiae, assembly GCA_011800125.2. Taxonomy (NCBI): domain Eukaryota; kingdom Viridiplantae; phylum Streptophyta; class Magnoliopsida; order Solanales; family Solanaceae; genus Solanum; species Solanum clarkiae. The sequence goes on along the minus strand of JAABOM020092892.1, from coordinate 17,457 downwards.
CAGCGGTGCCTCAATAGAAGGCTTTGCCGGTTGAGTATCATTATTGTTCAAGTCTATATCAAACTTGGTTGGAGACCTTGAAATAATACCAATCCCCATGAGAGAAACCATCACTCCTTTGCAATCATTTATATCAACCTCATTATAATTTAACAAAATTTCAGCCACGACTTACCCTCTTAGTATGCTAGCTTATCCACACTTTCCACGGCTTGATCAATCACATTAATAACAACATTCACTTGAAATCAAAGTGTTTTTTCATTATTTCACAAATATTAAAGCTCACCTCTTCATCATTAACCCAAAATTTCAAATCCCCTCTTTCAATATCCATTAATGTGTTGCCGATAGCCATGAATGGCCTACTAAAGATGATGGACACGTCCATTTAACATCCTAATATAGAAAAACAAAGTTAGTTGGGAATAAAATCTATCCACTCTTCTAAAACATCGTACAATATTCTGACCGCCTTTTTAATTGACCAATCATCCATGAGAAACTTCATTGATGTTGTAGCAACAGTATCTACACCAGTTTTTCAAATATAACCAAGGGCATTAAGTTTTTGCTAGCTCCCAAATCGCTCAAGGCTCTACCTAACTCACAAACTCAAATGGTGTACCGAATGGTAAACGCACTGGGATCCTCTTTCTTTGCAACCAAGCTTTAGGTCAAAATTGCACTGCAATTATGTGATACTCCATTCATTTCACACTACAAATTTCTCTTTTTCATCATCAATTCCTTCATAAACTTTGCATAAGCTGGCATCTCTATAAGAGCTTTGACTAATATGGTATGTTGGTAGAAAGGAAGTTGAACATAGAGAGAAATTTCTGAAGAGAAATTTCTGGAACTTTGTATCATCACCTTTCTTTTTTTAGCCCTTGAGGAAAAGGAAAAGTATCCTTGGAAAATTTTGACGGGGCTCTTCTTTAAGTTTATTTGATTTATCCCCATCATTGCCATTGCATTCACTCCTATGATTGCCGATAGAAGTGTTTTCTTCATTCACAATCACATCATATTCCTGTCCCGAATCTTTGCTCCACTTAAATAAAAAGGTCTTGGTTGCTACAATTGGACTTAACTATTTTACCACTACGAGTAGTAATGGCCATACACAAATAATCGTTGCCTTTTAATTGGTTCCTAAGGTGAGCCGAGTGTGTTTCTAGTCATGTTTCCAAGTGTTTATTTAAGGCTGAGTGAGATATAACCATTTAGTTTAGTTGAGAGGAACCTAATTTTATTTAATTCAACACACTATCCAAAGACTCCACTTTGTTTAAAATCCGTGCAAGCGCTCGGAAGCTTTCCGGATTCATAATCGTTCAGTGGGCTTCAGCCTATCTTGAGGTGGATATAGTGATTTCTCTCACCTCTCCTTTCTTGCCAACCTCTGAATTGATCTAGCCAATTTCTATCTCTCCAGCCATTCTCGTTGTTCCAACCTTGATTCACGAATGGCCTTCGAAAGGATGACCAAAAACCCAATACTTGATTTCATATAATGCATCTCTTCATTATTACTACTATCGTATGACACATATTCATAAGACATATCACTAGGAACACCCACAAAATTCACTCTTTACCTTTCACTGCTCATTATATATTTTGATAAGAGATCCAACTACGTTATTACTTTGGACATATTTTCATGTCACTCTTAATCTTTGGCTAATTGTTGTTTAGATAGCCCTCTTTTAGTAAAGAAAGCACAGTCATCTCAGGTGTACCAAGCTCTATTTATCTTGGTAATCTCATCTAGCAATTCCGAGGAAGTAACAAATATTTGTTTCATTATGCCTCCTCTTTCCAAGTGACCAGCTACTCTTTTATTGACATCATCCAAACTCACATACAGTATTGCAAAAGCAGGGGTCTAGAACTTCATGATTTGGGCATTGGAGTATGAGCTTTTGAAACTTTAGTCATGTTTCATGCAACGACTCTCCTTCAATTCTTTTACAATTCTCAATGTTTCTCTAGAGTTTAACCATCTTCGAAGGAGGAAAGAATCTCTTAAAGAATGCTGATGTCGCTCAAGTTGCATCTCTATTTTAGAGGATAAAGCGGTCGTTGTCAAGATATAAAACCTAACCAAGGTTAGGGTCAAACCCACAGGGAATACCTAGACTCGAGACCAATTCACTAATAAGCAGTTCAAGTTGTTACTAAATCAATTCCCCGAAGGTGGGGTTTTGCAATAATCGATAATATATTAAACTAATCTAACAATAACGAGAGACAATCAATAATAGAAAACAACTAGGGTATTGTGTTCCCCGTGATTCTCAAACTTAGTATCACCGGATAACCCAATTCTTATCTAGTGTATAGCATGTAGGACGGTAATTTAAGATTACCAAACTCTTTGGTCCAGGCGAAAGGCGAATTTCACTATGCAATTTGGCATATCTCCATAAGTGTGCAATACTAACCATTACCTATAAGTGCCAGTACAACCTCCTCTTGGCCTAATTCGGTTGATAAGACGAGAACACATCAATCGAATACTGCTAATCAATCTCTTTTCCTATTTATTACTACCTTGGTCCAGTCAGTAACCCTAGGCGAGTTCTATTGTTGGACACCATTAGAAAATATGCAAAATGAAGAGAATTGATTAATACATACAAATACCCATTTCAAGAATTGTAAATTACCCTGGTTTTCTCAGCTAGTTCTTCATGGTTCCCACAACCCTAGTTGTGGATTTAACCACTCATGCTATGGGTAGATGAAGAAATTATGAATTGAGAAAATATAATTAAACACATACCCAATTGAATTGAAATTAAGCAAATGCAAGAAGAATGAGATCACAAGCTTCAAGATCAAATTTACCTACAAGTGTTTCCTCACAATCTTCTCTCCCAAGTATTGGGTTCTCTAAGTACAAACCCTAAAAGTACTAAATAATGACGTACCCCCTGATGATGTTCACGCTCCAATAACAAAGCAGTCGCAGTCAGCAATAAACCTAAACTATAGGTTACGGTTGAATCCATAGGGAATACGGGGCTTGACTATATAGATTCACTATCAATCATTTCAAGCACCGATTGCTAAAATCTCTAAACGGGGGGTGGGGGAGGGGTTGTGATTTAAGAACAAAAATAAAAATAAAAATAAAAATAAACACTATGCTAATTATGCAGAAAGACACTCAAATTTAGGGACAACTCGGGAATTGTGTTCCCCATGATTTGTTGACTCAATTATCCTAGACAATATAACTCTAATTGGGCATTCGCATGCCAGACGGTAACTTAGGTTCTTCCGGTCCTCTTGTGAAGGTAAAGGTCGAATTTCATCATGGTGCTTGGTCAACAACCATGGTATGTCAACTGACCATTACCTATTATCCCAGTCAACCTCCCCTTGGTCATGTTTGATTGATTAGAGAACATATCAATCGAATCATGTTGTCTACTCCCCTTTTCCTATTCGTCATTACCTTTGTCAGGATCATGATAATAGGCAGGGTTTGATGTTAACCACCACCAAACATCAATCAAAATAAAGCGAAATTAACAGTACATGCAAAGCCCCAATTAAAGAAATGTACAAAGTCTATGTTATTTCAAGTCAACTACTCATGGTTCCCAAAACCCCAAGTTGTGGGTGCTTAGCTACTCATGTCTAAGGCAAAATCAACAACAATGAAAATATAAGAAATAGTTGAGAGTTTACCCAAAACAATGAAGAGCAAGAAAATCACAATTTGCAAACTACAAGCTTGGATTGGTGGAGAATGAGTACAATGTGGGATTTACAATCCCCAAAAGTGCGTCTTTCAATTAAAAATGAGAATCTACACTAAACCCTAGAAAAACCCTTAGAATATTCACTAGAGAATAGTCAAAGTGTTCTACAAAAAATTCAATGTCTGAGAGCTCTTTCTAAAACCCTTTTATTAAGTATTTATACTATTTACAAGTTAACCCTAAAAATTAAATAGAAAAGACAGCTGCAGCAGGTACGTTGCCCAAATATGACTCGTAAGGTTACCTAAGAATTGTAATTAGGTCTCGTACTCAGCACTTGACCTTATGGGCTTGACTGTTATGACCCACTGTTATGAGTCAATGTTTGGGCTATGACTCATATTCTCCTCTCGTAGTCTAGGATTTCAGTTCTTGGTCCAAACTTTATCTCTCTGTTTCTTGCTACAACCCACTTATACGAGTCGTAGTGAGACCTATGACTCGTAGAGTGGCCTCGTATGACTAACTTCTACTTGGAAGATTTCTAATTTTGCTCATTGTTTCTTGCTACGAGATCATCCTACGACTCGTAACTTGGGCTACTTTTCGTAAAATGGCTCGTATGTCTTGCACTTCTGCAAAAATCTGCAATTTTCTTCCAAAATCATGCCAACCTATCTTTTCTGCAATAACGACATAAAAACACATAAAAACCATTAAAAGTCACATTAAGAATTCACAAAATCCCTTGTTTTAGGTACCAAACATGCTGTATTTTAACAACACATCAACACCCTCAACTTAGAACTGTTGCTTGTCCTCAAGCGACAACTCAATCTAAGTAGATAATGAGAAACACATAGTAGCTAGTCTAATGACATATACATCATTTTACTCCCATTCAGGTACCCAACTCTCATTTTCAAAAACCTGAATGAAAAGCTACTAAGTAGACCAAAAAACCAATATGTATCCAGCAATCCACTATGACAAGTAAAGGAGTATCAGTAATCCATAATAAATGAGTTAGTCTTATGCCAATCATGCAGTGCAAATGCCCTCACAAAAAAGAAGTCCCTCTTTCTCACTCAAAGTGCATCTAAAATTTAGGGACGGTGCAAGAATTCTCACTCTCACAAATGAAATTCATGCAAAATGACTAAAACCATATGCTTGCCTTTATACTCAACTCTGGACTGATGAAAAAGTGAATTCGGATCACTTTAGGACTTAATGGCTTGTAATAGGCTCATGGGGCTTTGGTATGGTATTTTAGGCAAGTAATGACTAAAAGTTATCCTTAAACCATGTTTATCAACACTCTTACCTCCATAACTCAACCATTTTCACTAAATCCACTCTTATTCTTCTTTTTCAAGCTTTTCCCGGGTGCTTCTTTCACTTTTTCAGCTGTGCCTTATTTTTGAACTCATTTTTTTGCTATTTTCTTCAATCTAAAGCAACTTTTCTTTTCTTTTTCTCACCTGACACAGGACTTTTTCATTTCTTTCTTTCTTTCCCAACTAACCACCTTATTTTCATTATTTTATCACAATAAAGGCCACCCTCAACTTAGGCTTTAGCCTGAAGTGAAACACACAATATCTATTCCCCAAACCAGGGCCACTATTTGTAGCCACCCTCAACTTAGGCTTTTAGCCTCAATCAAGGTTCACATGTTCAAGGATAAACCAGGGCCAATATCAAGGTATTTCATAAAATAAGGCTAAGATAGCTAGGTGTCGAGAAAGAACAGGTACATGAGAAACTCAAACAATTGGAACCAGAGATCAACTATCACATCTGGTAGGTCATTTAGCCAAAAGTGGACTTCACTTAAAGAACAATGGCCTAAGATCCTTTACCAATCCAACTATATCACTAGTTCAATCTTAGAGTAATAAGGCAAGTTCTGAGTCCATACATAATACATGAATGCTGCAAAATAAGCTCACACACACATAGCATCACATTACACAACCAAGTATAGACTCACAGGTCATGCTTCAAGCATCAACTTGCCTTCTCCTTATCGGAACAAACATTGCCAGATAATCACATATATGATTGCAAAAATAACCAACAATATAAAAAGAACAAAAATTTAGGGTACCAAATTTTCAAACATTCAAAAAGCATTTCAAGATTGTATATATGCCCAAAAGATAGTAACTACTATATATCTACAAATTGTCTACTCTATCTAAACATGATGGTTCAACAAAAATTAAAAACATCTACAAGGAAAAAGAAGCCCTGCAAGAAAACCTTGGGATAAAAAATATGAGGAAGTTATGGACTTGAGGTTACTCAGACTTCACCCTAATCCATAACTTCCCACACCCCACCAAAATAAGATACTTTTCCCCCAAAGTAAACACACACACACACGCGCACGCGTGCGTACACACACACACATATATATATTTCAAAAACCAAAAGTTAAAGCCAAACATCCAAAACATAGTTAAAAACAACATTCAGAACACAATATTTAAAAGTATTCAAAAACCAACATAAAGAAAATATTGTCTAACACAAAGAATAAAGTATCCACAAATACCATATAAGGACGGGGGTCAAAAATATCAAACACATAGTGCTCAAGCACCAACATCCATCTGATCCTGGGGGGTCTTGGGGCTCCTATGGTCTAATCTCCTCCTCGGTGGACCCGGCTGCAGTTGCCTACAAGCTACTCTCTCCTTGTGCTATTTGCTCTTCCTACTCAATGCTGCTAAAGCTAGAGACTCCTGTACCACCTCTTCCGATATTGGCTTTTCCAGTGCTACTGCCTCATCATCAGTCTTGGGCCTCTTCTAGCTCACCACTGGGTTATCGCTTTCAACGGGCCTCTTCCTGTAGACATGTGGGTGGTTAGCAGACCAATTAAATATATCATCACACGTCGGTGCAACCTCCGAGACTGCTATCAGGGTTGCTAATGTCCTTAACAAGTTAGCCTTGAACTTGGCCAACTCCTCTGTCACTGCAATAATGTCAGTAGGGCAGGCATCCTCGAGCCTCTTCTGGAACCAATCCTCAAAGGCATCTACTCTGGCATTCATTGCTTTGACTCTATCACCTATTAACTCATGAGTGTATTCCTTGGCCCTCTCCTCTGAGTCCTGGACCGTCTGATAGACCCATGGTCTGATCTAGCTAGCCAATCTCTGCAACTAGAACTCTATCGTAGCTACCCTGTGCACCAATACCTATAAAGCAAGAGTGTACATAAAAGACAAGTCTGCAGAATCAACCTGTGTAATAGAAGGTGCTGGTGCAGATGTGCTGGAGAATGGCATTGCCTAGGTCTCAACAGTTGGAGGCGGCTCTGAGGTAGCTGGAGTAGCAGTGGTAGTGACTGGGGTCTACTCTTGAGTCTGTGGCTCTACAGGATGACTCTAGAATAGGAGGAGAAGTTTCTCTCTAGGGCCATCGGGTTCTCATTAGCCTTTATCAGGTTGGGATCCATGGTGCACAAGGCCTTTACATGTGGATCCAAGTGGAGAGAAAGATGTACCCCTACTGCATTGCATAATCTATGTATCAGGATGGGAAAAGGCAATGCAGTCAGGGTATGAATCACTGACTCGTAGATCTTCTCCGCCATAACGCAAGCCTAGTCAATCTTGTAGCCAGAGAGAATGCTAGATAATAGTAAAACTCTCTCCAATGTGATCACATTATCCATAAATGTGAGTTTGATTCGCCAATGATAATGGAACACCAAATTTTTTCCCTGAATGAAAGGTGGGACTTCATGATAGGATTGGCATGGTTATTGACCCATGTAGGCTCAGCACTCGCCATCACAAATCTGTCCTGCTATCCACTTAAGGAGCTCTGTTTGCAACCCAACGTCCTTTTCGTTCATTGCCTTCCTTATCTTTGCAATCCAGTTATCATATTCAGTGACGGAATGGGGTGCTCTGTAGTTTGGCTCAAACTGAACCCTTTTGATAGTTTCTTCTGAAATGTCAACAGTCTCACCCTGAACTAGGACCTCACGCAACCATGGTTGGTCAATTGGATTCTTATTTTTGGGGAGGTCCCTATGAATAGTAGCGTAGTAGGATACACAAAATTCCCGTACAAAATATCGAACGCATTTTCCCAACCTTTGTGAAAGCCACCCTAGCTCATAACAATCAATCTCAGCCTCCAAGTTCGGCACACTACTTAGCCCTGAGTCCTTGAGCCTCAACTCCGCATGAAATTTTCGTACTGGCTTCCCTTGGTCTTTTAGTTCCATGCCTTTATCACAAATTTCCTTCATGCCTGGTACACAACATCTCATGTTTTGGGGTCAGTGGACGTGACAGTATAAGTAGGATCAGCCGACTGCTAGGGTGCAGTCTCCTTTGGCTGGGTTGTGAGGCCTCAATAGATTCTGACTCAGGATGTGAGAGGTCGTCATCCGATCCTTCTTCATTACCCTCATCTTCACACTGGGAGGGACTAGTGACTTCCATAGGTACTAGGGCAGCGTGGGATCGAGTTTGAGGCATATTTGCCTCGGGGCCTATCTGGACTGTGTGGACTTCTGCAGATCCCTCAGATTGCTCATCGTCAAATGGGTCATCCCTCAATCATTGTCCCAAAGGTTTAGCAACTTCTTTTCTGGCCATGGGAGCCATATAACTTAGAAATTCAACCCCAAAATACATCGAGCACCATAATGTTTGATAAAAAATGACTCACATAAGAGAACTAACCAAGAATAATAAAATCAATAAAGGAAAGCATAAGCAGAGTGCACTGAACCAACTGCAGGTCTGGAGGTACGAGGCACACGTACGACTCGTAAGGTTACCTACGAGTTGTACAATTTCTCTTAGTGCAAAAGTGCCTGAGAAAATAACATTTTGTTCGCAGCTATGAGGCTCAGGTATGACTCATATGTTGACCTACGAGTCCTATCCTGGACTCGTAGTAGGGAGCAGAATACAATTCAGAACAAGGCAGGACTGATGAATCCCTCACTACGATTTGTAGTAGACACTATGAGTGGTAGGTGGGTCTCACAGGGTAAGAGTTAAGGAACCACAAGTGACTGTTTCCTGCTACGAGGGGCTACTACGACTCGTAAGGTGACCAGCATCTCATAGTAGGTTCTTGTAGAAGAAATAGAAGGTACCTGGGGTGCCTGTAACCTTCCCACAAAAACCAAACGCCATTCAAATCAATAACTAAATAGCATCGAAGCAACACGAAATCACAAACACATATTTAACCTCATAACAAGACAAGTCGACACAATTAACCTTTATCCTAAAATATAACAAGAATCCCCACTTACATTTAAAACATACTCGATATGAACTAATTTTGAAACCGACAATTATCAACAACAGTACAAAGAACATGAAGTTTCAAGAAAGGTCACAACAAGTTCATACAAGGGTACTTTAAATTAGCATAATTGGAACACCCCAATGCCCCCAAAATTTGAACCCAATAAGATTTTGCAAATTTATCACAAAAAAATCATGCATCAAACTCATCTGATCACATGCCAACCTTATAACCACCAAGCAAAGGAAACCATACAGATTCACATTATAGCATGGGGCTTAGTAACACTAAATCCTAGTCCTCATGCCTATACAATTGTTTTCTCATGGATACACCCACTATGATCACAAAACTCTTATTCAATCACCGATAATAAAAGATCATAGCATGGGTGTACCAAATTTAACTAAGAAAACTTACCAGATGAACAAATAAAGATGTAATGAGAGAGATAGGAGAAGCCGAAAACCCTAATAGAATGCTCATGCTGGAAATTTTTGTTGGAAAAATGGTTTATGCTTGGATGGAATAGAAATAATTAGTGTTTGGGGAGTTAAGGAGGGAGAGAACCATTTCAAAGAGAGAAATGAGGGGTCAAATAAACATTTGACCCTCAATATACCAAATCGGGTTGAATTTTAAAAATCTACAGGTCAGTTCTATGAGACCCCGACTATGAGTCATAGTGCTTCCCATGACTCGTAGGTCCTAGTCTCCTATCAGGCCCTAACACTTAGGAAAATTGGAATTTATACCTGGGCACTATGAAACCCACTTAGGACTTGTAGGGGACCCTTCGAATCATAAGGTTGGCTTGTAGTATGTGTGCCAATCGTAGATCCTTACTGTTTCTCTCTACAAGGCATGACTATGAGTTGTAGTGTGAGTTACGACTCGTAGGTGTTCTCGTAGAGGTTGTTCCACATGTAATTTCCTTCAACTGTTCAGTTCTTGACCTATACCTGCAAACCAAACTTCCAAATACACCAATGTCCCAGATAACACAACTGATCCAGTGTCTTTAAATATCTCAACAAACATCAAACTACTACCTAACAGGTTAAGCAATTAAAACAAACTCAAAGCAATCCGAAAATATAAAAGATAATTAGGTTGCCTCCCAGGAAGCGCCTTGTTTAACATTGTGGCTCGACTTTGTCATCACGAGTACTTAGAATTCCTCATAGGTTGATGGAGTCTTATCTTTACTCCTCTGGCTTCTTTTCTGATCTATTTGCATAGGCTCTGATCGTGTTTCAAGTTATTAAACCCTGTCATCAAGTCTTTGAATTACCATTGCTTATTGGTCCACTTTGTAGTTTCCCTTGATGACATAAAACTTTATCTCCTGTATAACCTTTTCTTGCTTGTTGGTCTTGGTAAGCACTTGCTCAAGCATATGCTCAGTCCTTGAGAATTTATTAGTGATGCATTGCTGGTGTGGTAACCTATGCCAAATGGGGTGGTAACCTTAGCCAATTTGGCACACTCTCCTTTCTAGTAGCACTTGGGGTTCCATCTGATGCACTAGTGGATGGCACTAGTTGTTTTTGAAGTGGCTGATAAACTTGGGCGATGACAGATAGTTTTTCCACATATTCAGTAATTTCGTTGAATAGCTGCCTCAGAAATGCCCAATAGTCCCCTCCAAACAAGGCATCAGCATGTCTTTGTTGTTCGGAGGTTAGTGCTCGGTAGAAACTAGTCACCAATACATTATCAGTTAGACAATGGTTCTGCTTCATCCCCAGGCACTTCTTATACCTTTCCCAAGCTACTACAAAAGATTCTCCTAGCACTCGTTTAAAATAGTAGAGGTTATCCTGTAGCTCTTGCTTGTTGGGCCCTTTGTAGAAATTCATGAGGAAGACTCTCTGCACCTCCCCTCAGTTGGAACAAACATCTGGTGGGAGAATTGACCACCATTCTGCAACTTCACTTCTAAGAGTCAAGGGAAAGGTTTGGAGAGCCATGGCCTCCCAAGCAGGATGTCTTGTCCCAAGAACCCCCATCAATGTTTGAGTAAAATGTTGCAGGTGAGTTTGGGGGTCTTCAGACTCTTGAAAAACTTGTGATGTAGAGCTTTTGTTCGGTCATGGTGCCAATCAACCTACAAATAAGCCAAGCAACCAAAAATAACAATAATAATAAAAATACAAGAGAGTCTAGAAATTAATACTTGAACAAACTAATAATGAAATCAAGTCAAGAACCTAGTCGTATTCCCCGGCAACAGCGCCGTAATTATTTTGATGATGTTCACGCTCCAATAACAAAGTGATCGCAGTTAGTAATACACATAACCACAGGTTAGGGTCGAATCCACAAGGAATACAAGGCTTGACTATATAGATTCACTATAAATAATTTCAAGCAACAATTACTAAAATCTCTAAACGAGGTGGGGTAGGGGGTTTGTGATTTACGAACAAAAATAAAATTAAAAATAAACACTATGCTAATTATGCGAGAAGACACTCAAATTTAGGGACAACTTAGGAATTGTGTTCGCCATGATTCATTGACTCAATTACCCTAGACAACATAACTCTAATAAGGAAGTCACATGCAGGATGGTTACTTAGGTTCTTCCAGCCCTCTTGTGAAGGTGAATGTTGAATTTCTCTATGGCGCTTGGTTATCAACCATGGTGTGCCAACTAATCGTTACTTATTATCCTTATCAACCTCCCCTTGGTCAGATTTGGTTGTCTAGACGAGAATACATCAATCAAATCCTGTCGTCTACTCCTCTTTTCCTATTTGTCACTACCTTGGTCGGGATTATGATAGTAGGTGGATTTTGTTGTTAGCCACCAACAAATATCAATCAAAATGAAGCGAAATAAACAACACATGCAAAACCCCAATCAAAGAAATGTACAAAGTTTAGGTTATTTTAAGTCAACTACTCATTGTTCTCACAACCCCAAGTTATAGGTTCTTAGCTACTCTTGGATAAGACAAAATCAACAACAATGAAAATAGAAGACATAGTTGAGAGTTTTCCCAAAACAATGAAGAGCAAGAACACCACAAGTTGCAAATCACAAGCTTAGATTAGTGGAGAATGAGTACAATATGAGATTTGTAATCCTCAAAAGTGGTCCTTCCAATTAAAAATGAGAATCTACACTAAAGCCTAGAAAAACCCTTAGAGTATTCAAGAGAGAATATTTAAAGTGTTCTACAAAAAATTCAATGTCTGAGAGCTCATTCTAAAACCCTATCATTAAGTATTTATACTATTTACAATTTAACCCTAAAAGTCAAATAGAAAAGACAGCTGGCAACAGGTACGTCATGCAGATACGACTTGTAGGGTGACCTACGAGTCATAATCAAGGTCTCGTAGTTAGCACTTGACCTTATGGACTTAACTATTACCACCCACTTTTACGAGTCGTTGCTTGGGCTATGACTCATATGCTCCTCTCGTAGTCTAGGCCTTCAGTTCTAGGTCCAAAATTTTATCTCTCTATTTCTTGCTATGATCCCATTTATATGAGTCGTAGTAAGACCTACGACTCGAAGAGTGGCTTCGTATGGATGACCTCCACTTGGCAGATTTCTGATTTTGCTCACAGTTTCTTGCTACGAGATCATTCTATGACTCGTAGCTTGGGTTAGGATTCGTAGAATGGCTCATATGTCTTGCACTTCAGCAAAAATCTGCAATTTTCTCCCAAAATCATGCCAACCTATCTTTTTTGAGGTAACAACATAAAAAACATAACAACCATAAAAAATCGCATCAAGAACTTGCAAAATACCTAGTTTTAGGCACCAAATGTGCTGTATTTTGACAGCACATCACCCCCCTTTGTACAATAACATAAACGTACTATTTATAGTAATTACAATTAAGTCCCAAATGAAATAGAAAAAATTGTTGGCAGACTCCACGAAAGGTCTTTACAAGTCATAGTTCTTCTACTACTCTTACTCGGGGTCTTGTAATCAGCTCTTGAGATCTTGGACTTCTCTTCTACGACTTCACTTTATGACTCGTAAACTGATCCACGACTCGTACTATGTGTTCCTAGGCTTTAACTTCATCTAATTGTCCCTCACTATAAATCTTCACGAAACCAATCAATATGACTCGTAGAATGCTCTACGACTTGTATGCTTATCTTCTTGAGCTGATCTTCAGATTTCATCCTTCACTGATATTTGTCACGAAACTGCCTTTACAACTCATAGAATGCTCTAGATACATATAGGGTCTCGTGAGTCATCAAAAAGTAGAAATTTTCTGCAATTTTGCCCCAAAGCATGGCCAACCTGTCTTCTTGCAAATCCAAAGACAAAAACACATAAAACCCACAAATATCATATTGAGGACACACAAAATCCTATGTTTTAAGCATCAAATGTGTTATATTTTGACAGCACATCAACACCCTCAACTTAAAATCATTGCTTGTCCTCAAGCGACGACTCAATCTATGTAGACAATAAAGCAACACATAGAACTCAACTCAATGGCATATATCATATACTTCTCAAACTCGATACCCACACTAACTTTTCAAAACATGATCAGATAGCAATTTTGAAAACTAATGCAAACTGGTACATGTGACAACACAACTATGACAAGCAAGGGGCTATCAATAATCCACAATCACTAAACAAGTCAAATGCTAACAATGAAATGCAAGTCCCCTCACAAAAAGAAGTCTCATATTTGACAATCAATAATGATTTCATGTTTAACCTTGGGACTGTGAAAAAACACTCACTCTCACAAAGATATTCATGTATAATGACTAATACCATAGGCTTGCCCCTATAGTCATGACTAAGACCTTCAACTAACTGGACTAGGATCACTTTACACTTTCTAGGCTTATAATGTGGGCTCAGGGGGCTTTGGTATGATATTTTAGGAAAATAGTGACTAATGACCCTCCTAGAAACTGTGTTTTTCTACACTATTGCCCCGCTATCATTTTCACCTTACTCTCACTTTTTCCTTATTCAAGATTTTCCATGTGCTTTCTTCTCATTTTTCAGCTTTTTTCCTTACTTTTATGCTTCTTTTTGCTTTTTTTTTAGCTCAATCAAAGGAATCTTTTATTTTTCTTGCACTAGGTACATGATTTTTCTTCTTTTTGTCCTCTTTCCTAACTCATCTCCTCATGTTTGTGCTTTTACCCTTTCACTGGCCACCCTCAACTTAGGCTTTTAGCCTGTGGTGAAGTACACAATATCTATCCTTCGAACTAGGGAAACTTTTGGGTAGCCACCCTCAACTTAGGCTTTTTGCCTCAGTTAAGGTTCACAATGCTCAAGGAAAGACCAGGGCCAATTTTAGGATTTTTCAATAGATAAGGCTAGGTTAATTAGGTGTTTTGAAAGAATAGGTACATGTAAGGCTCAAATATTTGGAACAAGGGATAAATCATCATTTGGTTGGTTTTTTAGGCTAAAGTGGACTAATTAAAGAAAAAGGCCTAAGATCCTTTTGTAATCCATTTAATCTCTAATCTAACTTAGAGTAACAGAGCAAGTTTGAATTAGCACAAAATACATGAATTTAGCAAAATAAGCTCACACTACCATGGTATTGCATACATTATCAACAAAAGAATCATAGATCATGCTTTGTATCTCAATTTACCCTCACTTATCAAAACGGATATTGTCAAACACCTAACACGCATGGTTACTATCTAATTACTAATCAAAATTTTTGGTGGGTATCATTTTTTAAAACAAAACATAAAAACATGCTATATGCCACAAATATTAGTACTATATGCTACAAATATTATCTAAACATCTTAAACGTGTCAGTTCAACAGAAATTAAATATTCATGAGGAAAAAGAGCATATGTAAGAAAAACTTGGGATAAAAAATTGTGGCAGTTGTGGACCATAAGCTACTTAGACTTCACTGAGGCCCATAACTATCCACACCCCATCGAAAAAGCTATGCATCATCCTCTATGCACAAAATCAACCAAAAACAGACACATAAAGGATAAAAAACTATAACTGGGCGCCTGCGTGCTGGTCTCTGGCTGAGTCTGGCTATCCCCCTCCTGTTGGGTAGTATACTTATCAGTAAAACTCTATCCGGAGGGCACAGTACCCCTCAACTGATCCTTCTCCTGAGCTCATCTGATCTCCTCTTCATGCCTTGACTCTCTGAAGGCACGCTCGAGATCTTTCTCCTATGCCCTCACACGTACATGTCTATCCATTTGATCCTCCTTCGTGCAAGGTATTTTCCCGAGGGAAGTAGGCTCATCGAGAGCAAATAGGTCAAACATCGATGCTGGAGATGCCACCTGGGTGGTGTAACTGGCGCTGCTAGTGATGCTATCAAGTCAGCTCGGAGCTGCTGAATCTCCGACTGTAGGGCTGACAAATCTGAAGGCCGAGCTTCGGCCAATCTCTTGTGAACCCTATCCTTGAAGGCATCGATGTGAAAATCCACCATAGAAATATAGTACTGAATAGTAAAAATAGTGAATGCCTGACTACGCTCCTCCAAGTGTGCGATAGCCTACCAGACCCACGACCTAATCTGCTGAAAAAGCTAAGTCAACTGAGCCTCAAGACGTGATAACCTCTACGCCATGGCCTAAGTAGAAGTAGCGGACACGTAGACCATTCTCGCTATAGGAGTTTGTGAAGTAGTAGCCTCTGGTGCAGTAGCAACAATAGTGGTCCCCCTTTTCTAATATGCACCATGCTTCGGGGGCCTCTCCTCTATAGTAGTAACAACAGTGGTGGTGTCTCTCTCAGAACCCTCATGTCGTGGCACTAGGGCAAGTACCTCTCATGGAGGTGGAGGCTGTGCTCGTCGGAGTGCCCCCGGGTTCTCATTAGCCTTAATCAAGCTAGGCTCCAAAGTATGATGGGCCTCAACTAATCGATCTAGCTAATGCAAAATCTCCACCCTAGACTCTACACAAAGTCTGTAGATCAAACAAGGCAACAGGATGGTGGTGGCCCTTTTCAATGTGGCCTCATGTATCTACACGGTGATGAGGCAGGCCCCAATTTATATATAGCCAGCCAAGATGCTGGCAACAAAAATTACATGCTCTGTGTAAGAGTATTAACCACCAAGGTAGACTGGATGCGCGATCAAACAATGGCCTCGCAAAATTTGGCGAGGAAGCTGAGCAAAGCCTTAACGATAGGCTCCATGTGGGTGGTGACCCAAGCAAGTTTTGGACCCTGCTCTACAATATGACTAGACACCCATCTAAAAAGAGTGGTTCGATGTTCTAGATCCTTTATAATCAATGACTTCCTGGCCTTCCTTAACCTGTAATCAAACTCCACTTTGTATCTAAGGCACGATACTCGGGACCAAAAAACATACGGCGAATGGTCTCCTCAGAAATGTCAGCCCCCTGACCTCTTAATCGTGTCTTTATTAGCCTGGGTCGAGTGAGAGGTTTCTTTCCCTTGGGAAGAGAATGCTGGATGATGGCTGCATAAGATGCATAGAACTCCCTCACCAGCACTGGGCAGTATCGACCAAGAGACTCTGTCAGCCACATGAGCCCATAATGAATCATCGTTCGGACATGACTAAGTGCATCATAAATCACCCTTGGCTCCTCATAGATTGAGCGAGTAGGCTTGCCCCGCTCCTTTGGCTGCATGTCCTCCAAGTATATTGCCTCCATGCCCTCGACAAACCACCAGTTATTAGAGGCATCTGGTGCAGATGATGATGATGGTGCGATAGAGGACTCAACATTTGCTCCTTCCTCAAAGCCCTCCCCAGAACTAGACTCTTCTCCAGATGGATCCATCTGTGGCATACTGCTTGAAACGACCCCCCTAAAAATATGCCCAAAAATGTGCCTCGGATGTGCCCGGAATCTTGTTTTCCATATATCTAAAAATTCATTTGTTACATTGAAAATATAACTTTATATTCTTGTTTAGGGTTCAAATTGAGTGGGAAAATGGTCTAACCGGAATTTTAGAGCAACCGTATCAAAATCTAAAAATCGCAAAATATGCTATTTGGGAGGGTCCACTTTGAAGGAAAATATATCTTAGCACACAGAACTGGGTGTTGCTCGACCTACCAACTGAACTCTCTTCGAATTAGCTTTTCGTGCACTTTGTTTCACCTCATTCCAAGTTCGAATGAAGGATTTATGCCTATTTTCGTAAAACTCGCCCATGCAGAAAATGCAATTTCCAATGAGCAGTCCATTTTTGGTCTTATTTTCTCTTGACTTAGGTCTAAGACTTTTAAGGCTTGGGCCTAAGGGTTCCCATACATGAAATTGCATATACTTAGCCTTATTTTAGCCTCATATCATCCTAAACATTCCCCAAAACTCACTCAAATATTTAGACTCATATTTCACCCAAAATTCAAGTCCCAAACTCAAGACCAATCTTAAGGATTTCTTCAAGGATTTCACTCAAGCTTCAAGTCTCCATTAAA
>JAABOM020092882.1:0-28215 GCA_011800125.2 Solanum clarkiae | reverse complement strand
AACTTGGACAATTTCGACGTCGAGCCTCGTCTCTGTTTAGCTAGCAATTTTAAGCTAAGCAAGTAGGTGACTCACCTTCTAGCTTATTAAGTCCTATAATCACCTCAATTCTTTCACTTTATTTAAGGCCGTACTCTCCTCAATTCGACACAAAACATGTACACACTCGACCCTCTTAAGCGTTAGATGCACATATAGCCCATTAACACAAGATTCAAGCACTTTCAAAAATTAGTGCTAATTTGACCGAACCATGTTATGTTTAATTTGAATTGTACTAGTATTGTAAGGTGTGGGGTGTTACACAAATAAAGTGGATGCCTAGGAATTTTTGATACTTTTATGAAGTAGTAGCAGGCATTGAGATTACTGGAGTCCAAACATTCAAAGTTCATAACTTATTAGTTAGATAGGTTGGCCCAATAGTAGTCGCGGACTTCAGCGACACCACACCAGTCGATGCTCTTCTTGTGACTTAGGCAAAGTTTTTGAGGCATTCATGACCAGGCTTATTCCCAAGAGCCTCACGGATAGGCTTCATGATCAGTTTGAATGTCTGGAGTAGAGCCTGATGATGCTGACTCAATATGAGATAAGATATTAGGAGCTCTCCAGGTATGAAACTAATATTCTACAAATAGAGGAGTGGATCCGCTATTTTATAAGTGGCTTGAGACCACAACTAAGGATTGATAGACATTGTAGTGACTTCAGGCTAATCTCATCTAGATATAGTGGATCACACCCATTGTATTAACTAGTTCAGTCGTAAGGCCCAAAATGTAGTGACAAACGTGCATGGCATGAGGGAGGTTTCAATGGATCACAATCCAGTTTCAAGAGACAAAGTGACAGACCACATATGAGGTTTCAATAGGATTAGCCCAGCTGACCGTATCAAGCATGTTTACAAGCTTCTGAGTATGGCCATCGGGGTCCAGATACTTCTAGTCAGGGCATTTCTTCCTATCTTCTTAGACATAGATAGAGGGATAGTGATACTGCTACATCAAGATAGGTTAGGTCATTTAGTTCTTTTAATTAGAGTTATAAGTGTTCTGGGTCAGGTCAGTGTGGCCAAGATACTGTAGATCGATCCGCTCGGGGATGTTTTGATTGCGAGAAACTAGATCATTGGTACAGAGACTGTTTGGGGCATAGGGTGGTAGGTTAGAGGCATAGGACAAGACTGGGTTGTAGAGTCAAACATTATGAGCCTCATGATGATCAACAAAGTATTTAGTAAGGTTTTGGGGGCCCCATTAGAGCTTGTCGGGCCGATAGTAGAGTGATGCTAGAGGTAGAGGCTATCAAGGCCATCTCAATGCAGCTCCATTATGGTCAGAGGTCAAGGCTTTAGATAAGGCTATGACAAGTACTACTACTGTGTGCTAGCAGTCGACTTCAGCTTTATTTGATCCAGGTTCTACATTTTCATATGTATCTATTTATTTTGCCTCTAGCTTAGTCGTCAATCCTGAGCCTCTTTTGTCTCGAGTCTATGTGTTGACTCCAGTGGGGGATTCATTAGTGGTGGATCAGGTATGCAGGTTAGTATGGTTGCTCTTCAAGGGTTTAATACTCAGGCAGACTTGATATTTTTAAGTATGCTTGATTTAGACATTATTATGGGTATGGACTAGTTAGCCCTACATCATGTTGTGTTAGACTATTATGCCAAGATTGTGACCTTGGCAATACCAGAGATGTCCCTAGTAGTGTGGCAGGGATCTGTTAGTCGTGCATCGACTAATATTATTTCGTATATTCAGGATTAGAGGTTGATATCTATCGGGCGTTCAACCTATTTGGCCTATGTTCGTGAAGTGAGAGTTGAGGCTCCCATTATGGACTTAGTTCTAGTAGTCTATGAGTTCTAATTGCCTAGGTTGCCGCCTGAGACAGATATCGACTTTGCTAGAAAGGTTGAGCCGTGCACGAAGCCCATATCTATTTCCTGGATCAAATGGTTCCTACAGAGATTAAGGATCTTAGTACTCAACTTTAGGGCCTGTTGGACTTGGGTTTTGTTCGGCGAAGTGTTTCTAGCTCCCTTAGGAGCCCCTATTTAATTCATGAAAAAGACTGATGGGATTCTCTGATGTGTATTGATTACAGGCAGTAGAATAAGGTGATGGTGAAAAACCATTATCCCCTACCTCACGTTGATAATTTTTTTAGTTAGTTACAAAGAACAACAGTGTTTTTGAATATTGATCTGAAGTTGGGTCACCACTAGTTGAGGATCCGGGCAGAGGATATTCTGAGTACTGTATTTCGGACCCGTTATGGCCACTATGAGTTTCTAGTTATTCCTTTTGGTCTGACTAAAGCCTCTATTGCATTATGGATTTGATGAACTGTGTCTTCCAACTGTATTTGAATTATTTTGTCATAGTTTACATTGATCATATTCTGGTGAATTCACAGAGCCGAGAACAGCATGCCTAGCATCTCCACATTTTGCTACAGACACTCAGGTATCACAGGTTGTATGCTAAATTTTCTAAGTATGAGTTTTGGCTCAAATCTATGACTTTCCTGGGGCACGTAGTGTGTCCAAATAGGGTATCATTATGGACCGGCCAAGATTGATACAGTTCGTGGATGGCCTAGGCCCACTTCTATGACAGAGGTTAGGAGTTCTTTTGGACTAGTAGGGTTTTATAGAGGGTTTGTTAAGGGGTTCTCCACTATTGTTGCTCCACTGACTCATTTGACTTGCCAAGATGTGTTTGTTTAGTCTTAGGAATGTGAGGCTAGCTTTCTGAGGCTGAAAGATTTGTTGACTATCACTTCCATCTTGACCCTCCCAATTGAGGGTGAGAGTTGTACAGTATATTGTGATTCTTCCATGTTTGTTTAGATTGTGCTATAGAGAGATACAGTTATTTCTTATATTTCTCGACAGTTGAGGACCTACGAGTGTAACTACCACACTCATGATTTAGAGTTTGCGATAGTAGTAATAGCACTCAAAATGTGAAGGCATTACATATATGGAGTTCATTGTGATACATAGATAGATAGATAGATCATCAAAGCTTACGGTACATATGACTCAGAGGGACCTGAATGCTAAGCAGAGGCGATGGATTAAGCTACTAGCTGACTATGATCTCTCTATTCTCTATTATCTAGGCAAGGCGAACGTGGTAACAAATGCCTTAAGTCAGAAGTTACTGAGTATAGGTAGCCTAGCACAGTTATCTACAGAGGAGAGACCTTTAGCCTTGGAATCTAGCCCTTAGCTAACTGGTTAGCCAGGTTAGATATTTCATACGCCACTCGGGTATTAGCCTCTATCAGGGCTCGATCTTCACTGGTTGATCAAATTCGTTCCGGATAGTTCGAGGGTGAGACACTAGTAGGCCTTAGAGACAGTTATTCAAGGTCTTGATGGTCAGTCCACAATTGACTCAAATAGGGTTCTCAGATTTGAGGACAGGTTTTGTGTTCCTCGATTAGGGGATTTGACATAGTTAATTTTGTGTGAGGCTCATGACTTTAGATACTATATTCACCCAGGTACAAGGAAGATATATTGAGATTTAAGGCATCATTACTTATCAGATGGCATGAAGAGAGATATTATTGATTATGTGTCATGTTGCCTTAGCTGTCAGCAGGTAAAGGCTGAGGATCAGAGGCTTGGTGGGACACTCTAGAGACTACCCATTGTTGAGTGGAAGTAGAAGTGAGTGACTATAGACTTTTTGGTAGGCTTGCCTCATACCTCTAGGGATTTTTGATAGAATTTAGGTTATAGTGGATAGCTTGACTAAGTTTACACATTTCCTCCTGTACCTTCTATGTTCAGTGCTGAGCTGTTGGCTCATTTTTATATTTAGAAGATAGTCCAATTGCATGGGGCGCTAGTGCCTATTATATCTGATCGAGGTTCACAGTTCACCTCTAGCTTTTGGAGGGCTTTTCAGTGAATGTTGGGAGTGTAGGTTGATTTGTGTACAATATTCCATCCCCAAATCGATACCCAATCTGAGCATTCTACTTAGGTTCTCAAAGATATGCTATGGGTCGGTGTGTAAGATCTTCATTGTCGTGGGATCAGTTTTTGCAATTAGCTAAGTTTTGCTATAATAAGTTATTAGACCAATATTTAGGGGGGCCCATTTGAGGCATTGTATGGTAGACAGTGTCGTACTCCTGTTGAGTGGTTTGAGTCCACCAAGCCTAGTCCGTATAGCATAGATCTATTAAAGGATGCCCTAGCCAGGGTTTCGGTTATTCAGGACAGGTTATGGATGTCACGAACCCAACCTAGGGTCTAGGAGTAAGATAGTGAATGGGAACCTTAGAGTTCCCAAATAAGCCTCATAGCATCAATATACACATCATCAATTCAGAAACGCATAATTGAACAACAAGCAAATAGCTCTAAGGGGTGGCAAAGTATGACTCACACTATGGGGATGCCATAATAATAGGGATTTGCATAGATTCACATAACATATAACACATAGGAAATAAGGGGCAGGTGAGTATGACTCATGCTATGGGATATAAAGGGACTTAGGACTCTCTACATTTCCACATTAGTAGCCAATAGATACATCTTGGCAGCTCAATCTCATTAAAAAAACAACATACGGGCAGCAAGCGTATAATTATAAACCCGAGCGTATTCTTTCAACCTTTCCACCCTAATCATATTTTCTAATAAGTATTCTCATATACATATCATGTGCAGCCTATTTTAGTGCCATAACAATCTTACAACAGCCTACAATGCACAACACAAAATAATTCTTACACAACGTACAAATAGGCGACATAACGTTACGTCCCTTCGCCATATTTTGACGTCGACAATCCCGAACCTGTTTCAACTTTACCCAAACTATCCTCGACCCATATATACATAGAAACAACCCTAAAATAGTCTTAGAACAGTACCAAAGCAGTCATGAAGGACGTGAGGCAATAGCCTTCCATCCATCAGTCCACAAGTTCGTACTAAGAGTACAATTGTGATATCCTATAAGAACTCACTTTCGCGGACTATAAATGTGGTGCAACAGCTTAGTTACATCACTGAAAAACTATACCTTGTTAAGTACATAAGTCTTACTTCATAATTCAGCTAATCAAGAAGAGAAAATCCTCTTGAATAACAAGAAAAGTTCACAACAATCTTTAGGACATATGTTGTCCAAAATTTTCAGCATATACCTAACCAACATAGTTTCTTGTTTTTCATGAAGAAACCTTACTAAACACACAACTATAATCACTTACCTTTACCTTCAAGGTTGAGGGTCTCCTTGAGAACCCTAAAAGCTTCTTTTGGCTGCTTTACAAAGTCAAGAAAAAAGAACAAAGAAGCTTTGTGAAAGCTGAAATTTTTCAAGTCTAAGAATGAATTAAATTTGCTGCTTGTAACCCATTTTAAAGGATTACATTGGCCAACATTCTTTTACCTTTTAAGCCTTATTTTATCAATTTGGTAAGGTACCATTTTTCCCCTTTCACTTGAGCCTTATTCGGTTTCAAACTAATGGGCCTTGGCTGCTCATTTTTCCCCTTTCTCTTAGTTAGTTTGGGCCTAAATTATTAAAGAAATTGTGATGTCTTTGAGCTCTTTTAATATACTTCTTGGGCTGAAAATATAGTCCATTTATGTTGCTAAAATATGGGCTAAAGTTACACCCTTAACACGGACTTTATTCATAATCGGGCTTGGATAAATTCGACGTCGGTTCTCGTCTCTATTTAGCTAGCAATTTAAGCTAAGCTAGTAGGTGACTCACCTGCTAGCTTCCTAAGTCCTACAAGCACCTCAATTGTCTCACTTTGTTTAGGGTCGTGATCTCCTGAATTTGACATAAAATTTATTTACACTCGACCCTCTTCAGCGTTAGACATACATATCGCCCTCTAATTTGAGATTCAAGAACTTTTAAAAATGGTCGCTAATTTGACCAAACCATATCATGTTTCATTTGTATAGTACTAGTATTATAAGATGTGGGGTGTTGCAAATCTAATACCCAACCTAGCTAAGCGACGAACATCTCTTACCAATTCTTTGTTTCCCTCATCACATGGGTTACACTACCTGTAGGTAGCCTACTAAGCACATCGACACATTAGCCTTGCTGAGATGATATTGAACACTCATGTCATAATCCTTAAGAAGTTTCAATCACCTTCTTTGCCTCAAGTTAAGATCTCTTTGGGTGAACACATATTGAAACGCTTATGATTGGTGAACACATCGACAAGAACCCTATATAAATAATATCTCTAAATTTTCAAAGCAAACACATGGCGTAAACTCAAGATCATGAGTCTGATAATTTTGTTCATGCACCTTCAGTTACCTCGATACATAAGCTATCACCTTATAATGTCACATGAGCACACAACCTAACCCAATTCAAGAGTCATCACAATGCACCACAAACCTATCTAAGCCATCCAGTAAAGTCAAAACAGAAGCCGATGTAAGTCGATCCTTCAAAGTTTGAAAACTTTACCCACACTCATCCAACTATATAAAATTGTCCTTATTTTGAGTCAACTTAGTCAATGGAGATGCAATGGATGAGAAAGTATCAACAAGCCTTTGAAGTCATTTTTAGGTCAACCTTAATGCCATCATCAGATACCACATGACCAAGAAAAGCTAGTTCACCCGACCAAAACTCACATTTACTGAACTTGACAAGAAATTGCTTCTCACTCATAGTTTGAAGAACCAACCTCAAGTGATCCATGTGCTCCCCCCTCACTTCGAGAATAAATAAGAATATCATCGATGAAGACAACTACAAATCTATCAAGAAATGGCTTGAAGACTCAATTCATAAGATCTATAAGCACTGTCAGAGCATTAGTCAAACCAAACAACATCACCACAAAATTCAAAATACCCATATCTAGTTTGGAAAGCAGTTTTGAGAATATGACACTCCCTCACCTTCAACTGATGATAACTGGAATGGACTTCAACATTGAAAAATGGGTACATGAAGTTGATTAAACAAGTCATTGATCCTTGGCAGCGGATACTTATTCTTGATGGTCACTTTATTCAATTGTCTATAGTCAATGTACCTCTGAAGTGACCCATTTTTCTTTCTCATGAACAATAAAAGAACACCGCAGGGCGGCATACTTGGCCTAATAAAGCCTTTCTCCAATAGATCCTTCAGCTGATCCTTTAAATCCTTTAATTCAGTGGGTACCACATGATAAGAAGGAATGGAGATAGGCTGAGTATCCAGAAGGAGATCTATGCCAAAGTATACTTCCCATTCGGGAGGAGTACCGGGCAAATCTTTGGGAGAAACATACAGAAACTCATCCACCATCAGATCTCTAACCCTCACTATATGATAGATGCACCCTTTAGAAATCATTTTTCTAGCTTTGAGATAGGAAATAAGATGACCTTTAAAAGTAGAGTCACTACCCTCCCATTTAAGAATAGGCTCATTAGATACTGAAACTTGACCTTGCGGGTTCTACAGTCAATAGAGGCATAAGAAGCATGTAACCAATCCATCCCGAGAATAATATCAAAATCAAATATCTCAAGTTCCACAATCACACAAAAGGAATTTATGCAAGACAAAGACAGGACAACTCCGATAGTCATTTTGGGCAACAATAGACTCACCCACAGGAGTACAAACTAAAAAGTGTCCGTTAAGATTTCAGGACACAAATCCAAACTTAACAGCTAAAAGAGGAGTCACAAAAGATAAAATTGCACCCAGATCAAGCAAAGCATAAGAATTAAAATCAAATACTTTTAACATACCAGTCAGTACATCCAAAGTCTCCTCTACTTTTGTTAAGTACGCAAGGCATAAAACTTGTTATTTCTGGGTGCACCACCTTGTGAAACTCTTTGTTGGGTTTGGTCACCCTGAGCCATATGGCCCTGACTCTTCTTGGGAATTTTAGGATAGTTAGCAATCCTGTGGACCATATCACCACACCCATTGCAAACACATGAACCCTTTAGACATACACCTGAGTGACTCATTCTACACTTGCCACATCGAGGATATGTTGGCCCACCTCCAATAGGTGCCTTGGAATGAGGCACTCTATTATAGGCAACCTTTGTATTGGAACCTTGGCCTTGCTAAAATCAACCATTTCCACCACTACTCCTAGAGTTGGAGAATCTACCATCATAATGGGCTCTCTTGGAATCATTCACCTTCCTCTCCTTAAGCTTGTCTCCTTCAATCTCTTCAGCATAAGTCATAATCCTAGAATGTCCATATCCTGAATAAATATAGCCGTACGACATTCCTTCATAAACAAATCAGAGATCTCAAAAATAAAATTTTGCATTCTTGCACAGGGATCAGCCGCTAGCATAGGAGTATACTTTGTGAGCTTTATAAATTTGAGGGAATATTTCCTAACATTCATACCACCCTTCTTGAAGTTGATAAATTCTGTCATTTTGGCCTTCGTAAGCTCATGAGGAAAGAAACAGTCAAGAAAGACAAACTTAAACTCTTCCCAATTAGCCCCATCATTATCAACCCTCTCCATCTACCATTGGTTGTACCACACTTTAGTCACATCCTTCAACTATAGGAAGCTAATTCAACTTTCTCTTCTTAAGTCACCCCCATTATAGACAACACCTTAGATAGTTCATCAATGAAATCTTGGGCATCCTCATCAGCTTTTGACCCATAAATCTCTGGAGGATTAGTCTAGGCAAAATCTCTTACCCTAGCAGCTAGAGTGGGGGCATGAGGAAGAGGATTGGCCTACCTAGCAA
The DNA here is from genome assembly GCA_011800125.2 of Solanum clarkiae. Taxonomy (NCBI): domain Eukaryota; kingdom Viridiplantae; phylum Streptophyta; class Magnoliopsida; order Solanales; family Solanaceae; genus Solanum; species Solanum clarkiae. The sequence goes on along the minus strand of JAABOM020092882.1, from coordinate 19,439 downwards.
GGTTGGTCACAACTTGGGCAAGCATGGCAAAGGCATTCAAAAATTTCGACTCGCCCATAGGCTCTTGAGGGACTTGGTCCTCATTAATCTAAGCCTGCCTTGGTAGTGAGATTCTTCTTGGAGGCATCGAGGACATCATCAAAGTTAGAAAGTCTTAATACATGGTCCATCGCATGACATTAGACATAAATAAGAGAGACAATTCCTAAAACGCCATCACAGCCTCCTACTCATAGGAACGGTACACTTCACACCCACGAATAGGACTCTACTCAACGCGGCATGCTGGACTCCAAGGATCATTTTAAAACCATAGGTCTCTGATACCAAGCTTGTCATGAACTAGGCCTAGGGCCTAAAAGTGATATGGCGAATGGGAACCTATAGTTCCCAGACAAGCCTCATAGTATCCATATACACGTCATCGATTCGGAAGTGCATAATTTAACAAGCATATAGTTCTAAAGGGTGGGTAAGTACGACTCATGTAATGGGGATGCCATAGGGAGAGAGATTTGCATGGATTCACATAACACATAATACATAGAAACTAAGGGTTCGGATGTAAGACTCACGTAATGGAGATAGAAGGGACTTAGGACTTACTACATTTCCACATCTTATCATGAACATATTATCATAACATTAATAACATGAGATAGATTCATCATAGTCTCCATAAGGAAATAGCATAACACATAACCAGCCCATGCATGGAGTTCACTTGATGTCCAACATTGCCTATGTCATAGAATAGGATGGCGGTCAAGACAGGTCCCGGGCTCACCCTCAAAGTAAAGACATAAGTGGACATAACACAATAGGTAGATAGAAGTTGGGTCTTGTCGTTGGAGTAAAAGACTCACCACTAGCAAGTCTGACAACCCAAGCTAACCATTAAGAGGTAGATAAAGATAGTCTTTGGTCCCTACATGGTTAGATCCTGCACAGAAAATAATATGTATTAGTACATTTGAATGTACTAAGTATGCGAGCATACAAATGCTTATGAACATATTAATGTGTAACCAATGTTAGATGACAAAGACACATATATAGAAAGAAGTGTGTATAAGAAAGAATATTATATCGATATTCCATAAAATCCATGATGCATGAATGTCGATATACTTTGTACATAGTGGGGTTGTGACCTTAATTGACATAAGACCAGGTGAGCTATAACTTAGAACTCTGTTGTCTTCCCCATAATGGATAAAGAGGTGACCTATTTGCCATAGGTAGATCCTTGTCATAATCATCCAATAAAGGGGCATAAACATGAACTATGTGAGGCACATAGTTATGAGAAAGGAGACTTTATATAAGGACCCCTTAGGTCGACCCCCCGCCTCCTTCCCATTCGGTGCTAAGTCAGTAACCCACGAGAATACATATATATACGTGCTTGAAAAAGATGTACAAGACCTTTCAAATCATATTCTTGTATACTTAGGCTTAAAGGCCAAACATACTTTATAATCATGCACACTTTTGGGCTAAAAAGCCAAGTCATACTTCATGTCATTCTTTCACGCATAGGAATAGTTGATTGGTACTTGTACATAATGATGTAGACACACCAATAGGGCTCTTGAGCCAAATCATAGACATAATGTGATCAAATGTCTTGTCATAATCATACTTATCTTGAAAATATAGTCATAATCATAATTGGGTCTTAACTCACATTATAAATCTCATGAAAATCAATGTTCATGCATGCATGCATATACATGAGAAATGAATGAATAGCATAGATACTAGGAATTCATAGTTAAATTATCATAATATATGAAATCATAGTAAATTCATGAAAAAATTGATGTGTTGTCAACATATAACACTGTTGATACTTAAAACTTGGAATTTTGTGTATTCTCAAAGCATTGTTGTAGGTTTGATGTGTTGTTATGTTTGCTTTTCTTGCTTATAGGATTTGGCAAGATTTTGGGCTAAGTGTGCAATTTCTGTAATTTTTACTGATGTACAAATCCCTCTACGGGCCATGGAAGTTTCCACAAGCTTTAGAGTTGTGTCATAGTGAAGATCCAGTGAAGAGGCCAATTTCTGATGTTGCATTCACAAGTGTCATATGAGCCTTAGAAACATATGTGGGTGGTGGATGAGTTTCCATACCCTGAGGATTAGAGTGATTTTCTTAAAATTTATCAGACGAAACCCCATACAAGCCATAACACTGAGTATGTCTCGTAGAAAGGTGTCATAGAAGTTGTTCCCAGATTTGAAGATTGAAGTTTATCAAGCCTAGTATGGGCCGTAGAATTTAGTATGGCTCATAACCTTGCCCGTATTGCCTACCAAATCTAGTTTTCCTATTTTGCTTTGGACTTGTATTTTAGTTATTATAAATAGGTTTTTCAGGTTATTTTCAGTAGAGAATGAAGGAGAAAGACCAGAAACCTTGAGAGAAGTGCTTAAAAACACTTAGAACACTATTTTGTGATTTTAATTCATAATTTGTGATTCCTTGTGAAGAGTTGGGATCTCTTGTTCTTATATTCATCCTTCTAAGTGCTCAATTATATTATTCCATATCATGGTTCTTACATCTATAATGATTATGCATAACAAAATCCACAACTAGGGTTGTAGGAACCATGAAGAATTAACAAGGTAAAATCAGATAATTCGTAATTCTTGTAAAGCGTGCATGCAAGTATTAACTAATTTTGTTCATTTTGATTGCTTTTTAATGGTGGAAAATATTAGAACTTTCCTAGTTATTATTGACTGGATCAAAGTAGTACTGAATGGGAAAAGAGATTAAATAACAGGATTCGATCGATTTCTTCTCATCTAATCAACCAAACTGGATCAAGGGGAGCTTTATTGGGACAATAGGTAAGAGTTGGTAATGTTACACAGCAAGGATGGATCACATCACATAGTGAAATTTACCCTCTCACCTTGATTGAAGGGTTTGGTAAACTTAACTTACAATTCTGCATGCAACACACTTACAAAGATTACGATTATCTGGTAATACCAAGTTAGGGAATTTTGGTATCACAATGCCCTAGTTACTCTTTTGATTGGTTTCACAACACTAACTCTAGTTTAGGTTTACTTTTTACAAATTATACAAACCCCCACCCTTTCGGGAGATAAATAGGTTAATTAACTCGAATTGCTTGAAATTATATTGAGTCTAAGGTTGAGGTCTAGCCTCTCTTTTTAGCAGAGTTGAGCTCGTCCGATCTGCTGCTCGTGACCTGAGTGATCCTTAACCCTGCCCCTTCTTATTGTTATTTGTGATATTAAGTGCTTAAGTGAGATCAGCGGTCTAGCAGGTCCCTGGAAGCTGGCCCTTATAGTCAAGTCTATTCGGACCTCTACTAGGCTGCTAGCCGCCTTGGATAAGTGGAAAAATACAAAAAAAAATCCTTTCATTTCTCTTTGAAGGCCTTTTTCCTACTTATAGTATCAGTCCTCCAGCCTATACTTGTGTTTTTATTAACCAAGAACATATGCACTTTGTTGGCACTAAAAATAAAAGGTAATTCAGTCCACTAATGCAACTGAAGGTGCGCAGATTCTGAGTCTATCATATTCCCTATGAGATTTGATCCTAAACTTGGTTAGGTTATATATCTTGAAAATGACCGCTTAACCTTCAAAAAGCAGGTGTAGCTTGGGCGGCATCAAAAATCACCAATTAAAGTGTACTTGAAATTACCCATGCATAGAATCAACATTTAAAGGGATATGCATATTCAACCTTCATAACGTCAACGCAATTAAACATTATAGGGCTTAAATAACTTTTAAAACATCAATGAAATACATCACATATCTCAATTTAATCAAATCAACACTAATTTAAATGACTCATATTCAAAATAATCTTGAAATTCATAAATTAAAAAGTTAGAAATCCTTGGGATATTCATGATTGAAATGAATCATGAATCAAACCCACATACCTTAGATAACTAGAAGAACTAAGAACAATTTGATTTGAGAAGAAGGCCCTCCTTGACTTCCCAAGTTAAATCTTAAATGACCCACTTGAAAGGAGTTCTTGGAATAGAGAAATTTCCAGAATTAAAAGTGTAATGAATGAAATTGAATAAACATGAAGAACTATAGGTCTTTTAAGGGGTTTAAGATAAGTTAGAAAGTAACATATGACCCTTAGAAATAATTAAAATTAGGAGAAAGCGATTAATAAAGCGAGCACCAAAAAGTACCCAGGGGTCACTTGGTAGGGCAACACTGCCTGTGCAACGGACCACGGGCCATACAAGGGTCCATGGTAAGGGTCCTTTGACACTTAAAAAAAATTCAGACAAAGGATATTTCTGTTAAAGGCTTTACGGTCCATACAAAGGTTCACTAATCATACAGCGGTCCATACAAATGAACCTAGTTCCTAGACGGTAATTGATATCACCCAAGCTACATCTCCTTTTTGAAGGTTTAAGCGGTCGTTGTCAGGATATATAACCTAGCCAAGGTTAGGGTCTAATCCCACAGGGAATATGGTCAGACTCGTAGTAATTGCAAGCAAGTCATTTAAATTAACCTACTTATCTCTCCCCCAAAGAGGGAGTTGTAATTGCAAGAAAGTAAACCTAATTAGAACAAGTGTTGTGAAACCAGTGAGAGAAGTAACTAGGATATTGTGCTCCCCATGAATTGCTAACATGGTATTACAAGCTAATCTTAATCTTTTCTAATGAGCAGCATGCAAAACGGTAAGTTAAGTTTACCAAACCCTTTGATCCAGCCAAGAGGTAAATTTCACTACATGATTTGATCCATCCCCGCAATGTGACATGACTAACCCTTACCTATTATTCCAGTACAACCTCTCCTTGGCCCAGTTCGGTTGATTATATGAGAAAAATCAATCGAATCTTGTTAATTAATCTCACTTTTTATTCATAACTACCTTGATCTATTCAGTAACACTAGGCGAGTTCTAACGTTGGGCATAGTTAAAAAGCTTTCAAACCGAAGAGAATTAATTAATACGTGTATGCACACTTTTCAAGAATTACAAATTATTTGATTTTACCATGTTTGTTCTTCATGGTTCCCACAACACTAGTTGTGTATTTAGCTACTCATGATCAGTGTAGATGCAAGACTTATGAATTTGAATAACATAATTGAGCACTTACACAAGAGAATTAAGAGCAAGAAATCCAAACTCTTCATCAAGAATCACAAGTTTGAAATTAAAAGACAAAATAAAGTTTTACAAGTGTTTCGCTAAAGCTCTGTATTGTTCTCTACTGTTTTGTAATGTTCCTTCTGAAAAATAACCTAAAAACATATTTCTAATCTTTAAAATACAGAACTAAAATAGATTAGGAGAATTGAGTCGGCAGACTTTATGGGACTTCTACGGGTCGTATAATGTCTTACAGTCTGTAGTTAGGCTTTCATGGATTATTTCTTCAAATCTGAGGTTGACTTCTATGACACCCTTCTACGACCCGTATAAAGTTCCACGGCCCGTAGGGGGTTTCATCTGATGACTTTTGAGCAACTCTCCACTTTCTAATCCTTAGGGCACGACACCAAGTCTATGGCTCATAAAATCTTCTATGGATCATCTGCATTTTCATAGACTTAACTTAAAAAAATCACTTTTCACTGGAATTGTATATGAAACCATATCTATGGCCCATAGAATTTTCTACTACCCATAAAAGGTCTTATGAACCCTCTGCTTCAACAAATTCTACGCACTTAGCCCAAAAATTGTGCCAACCCTATAATCTTGCAAAACAAACATAAAAACACATCAAATCTTCTAACATCACATTGAGAACACTCAAAATTTCTAAGTTTTAAGCAGAAAACATATTATGTTTTGACAGCACATCAACTCCCTCAACTTAAAATTGTTGTTTGTCCTCAAGCGACGGACTCAATCTACATAAGCAACACAATAACACAAGGCCTCAATATAATGGCATACATCACATCAAACTCAAGTACAGATACACACACCACTTTTAAAGTATATTAGATAGCTATCCAACAAACCAATACAGATCAACATATGTGACAGTTCAACTATGACAAGCAAGGTACTTATCAACAAGCCACAGTCACTGAGGCAGTCTAATGTCAATAATGTAGTGCAAGTGCCCTCATAGAAAGAAGTCTCATATCTCTTTCATAATGATATTTTCAGATTCAATGATTGGGACTATGCAAAATCACTCACTCTTAGAAAGACATTCAAGTACCATGCTCAATACCATATTCTTGCCCCTATATTCATGACTATGACCTTTGACTACTTGGACTAGGATCACCTTAGAACTTTATTGGCTCGTAACATAGGCTCAAGGGGCTTTGGTCTATTCTGGGAACATAGTGAATAAAGTTCCTCCTTGACACCATATTGTTTTACACTTTTGCCCTACCAACATTGTTATTTTTCATCTCACACTCCCTTTGTCCTATTTCAAGCTTTTCTGGATGCCTTATTCTCAATTTTCAACTTTTGACTTTTATTTTCACATCATTTTTCTTTTTAGCAAATTGCTTAGGCATCACTAATTTTTCTTATACTCAGTACATTTTTTTTATATCCGTTTCCATGTTCACTAGCTTTCCCCCTCATTTTGTTTTTGCCAGTATAGCCGCCACCATCAAAATAGGCTTTTGGCCTGAGTCGAGGTGCACAATATCCAACCTAGGAACTCGATCACTTTTGGTAGCCACCCTCAACTTAGCCTTTTTGCCTTGGTCAAGGTGCACAATGTTCAAGGAAGGTCCAATGCCAATTTTAGGATTTTACATGTAATGAGGTTAGGTAACTTAGGTTTTATACCAAAAAAAAGGTACACGTAACGCTTAAAAATTAGGATCAAGGGATATTTCGGTCATTTGGTTGGTCAATTAGACTAAGTGGACTATTATGAACAATGGCATAAGATCCTTTCCTAACCAACTAAACTATACTCTAAGTTAGAGTAACAGGGCAAGTTCTGAATTGTAGCACAATATATGAATTTAGCAAAGTAAGCTCATACTCACATGGAACTGATTACACTATCAACATCGACCCTCAGATCATGTTTTTTCATCTCAAGTTTATCCTCACTTATCAGAACAAGCACTGTCAATGCAATCAAAATGCATGGTTGCTATCAAGACTAACTAACCAAATTTTCGTGGGTACCATTTTTTACACAAAAGCACAAAAACACATATATGCCATAGATATTAGTATTTTATGCTACTAATGCTACCTACACAACCTAAACATGTCAGTTTAACAGAAATCAAATATCTATGGGAAAAAAGAACACAGGTAAGAAAACTCCTAGGATTCAAAATTTGGGATAGTTATAGGCCAACACAACTCAGACTTCACTAAGGCCTATAACTATCTATACCCCATCGAAAAAGAGATGAAATGTCCCAAATGCACACCAAAAATGCAAAATAAAGAACAGGGGTCAATACGAACATACTTGGGCACCTAAGCACTGGTCTCTTGTTGAGTCTAGCCACCCTCAACCTACCTGGTGGCCACCTCAGTGGTAGAAGCATATCTGGAGAGACCAGCATCCCTAACTTTCTCAAGGTCATGAGCCTGCCTTAACTCCTCATACTGCTTTGACTGCATCATGACAAGCCCTAGCTTTTGCTCCTCTGTCAACTCTGCATGCAACCTCACTGCATGTAGATCATCATTAGGGTGGGGCGTCTTCCCGTGGGAAGGCTATGAGAGGTCTTTAGGAGCAAACAAGTCTACCACCAGCACTGGGGTGTAGTCTATGGGAATGCCACCAGTGCGGCCAAAGCTGCCATCATGTCAACCTAGAGCTACTGGATGTCCATCTGTGGAGATATCATATCTGCTGGCCATACTGTGCTCAAGCTCTGCTAGACCCGCAACTCAAAAGCATTGATATGGGCATCCACGACTATAAGTTAGTCTTAAATAGTAGTGATCGTGAATGCCTGCATACGTCCCTCAGACTCTGTAATAGCCTGGTAGACCCAGGGCCTGATTTACTAAAGTAACTGAGTCAATTGTGACTCAGTGTCAGCCAGTCGTTGCGCCATTGCCTGTATGGATGCCACTGACACATAGACCATGCCAGCGGGTGTTCTCTGTGTAGGAATGGGCTGTGGGGTTGGAGTAGTAGCAATGGGCCCCCTTTCCAAATTTGGCTTCGTCTGTGGGGACCTCTCCTCGGTAGTAGTAGTAGCAGTAGTGGTAGGTAGAGTCTCATAAGGTGGCTCTGTCGTGAACATCTCGGGCATCTGAGTTGGCAAGTGCGATGCTTACCAAAGTGCCATCGACCTATCCTCAGCCTTAATTAGGCTGGCATCCAGAGTGTGCTAGACCTCAATCAATGAGTCCAGGTGATGTAGACTCTCCACCCTCGACTATAAAAAGAGTTTGTAGATCAAGCAAGGAAAAGGGATAGAGGTAGACCTCTTCAAGGCCGCCTCATGAATCTGCTCTTTGATAAGGCTGGCCCAATCTATCTCATAACCAGCCAAGATGCTGACAACTACAATTCACGATCCAGCATCAAGGTATTATCTGTAAGCGTCAGTCAGATCTCTGACCTCATAATGGCCCACCAACATTTGGTGGGAAAACTAAGGGAGGCCTTCACAATGGCCTCAGAAGAAGTGGCTACCCATGCAAAGTCTGGACCCTGCTCAGCAATCTATGTTGCCAACCATCCCATCAAGCCTACTCTGTGGCTCTAGTCTCTCATTAGGGCCTTGTCCCTGGTCTACCCTAATTTGTGTCCACACTATGCTGTGGATCTGAGGGCTGAGAACTCAGGCTCAAATAGCATATGGCGGTTGGTAGTCTCTCAAATATATCCTCACCCACCATCGGCTAGATAGAGCATCTGTGTTGATTATGATGCCTGAGGTGGTCTGATAGAAGACTCTATTTCTGACTCATCACTGAATCCTGACTCTAACTCTGACACATCTCTGGATGGAGTATCTGAATAGAGCTACTATTGTTGTTGCCTTCCTCATTAGACTAGGGAGTGAGAACAACAATAGCTTGGGTCTAGGCCTGCCCAAGTCTAGCAGCAGCCTATGTCTCTGGTCTATCAGCATCCGAGTCAGATCAGATGCTGAGCTCCTCAAGTGATCCACTAGTCTCGGAGGCATCTTTCTCCCCTGATGTATCATCCCTGAGCCTTCTATACATGGCTTGGATCTAATCGCGTCTTAGCTTAGGGGCCATAGTACCTAAACCATAGACATTTGGCAAACATGATTAGCCCCTCAAGTCAAAGAACGAAATGTAAAATCAAATCAGACTTGGTAATATAAGGGTTAACGAAGAACTTCTATTATTAGAAACTACGAACTGTAGAGGATCCTCGTAGAAACAGTGGTCACAAATATTGCTTTCTGGAACTGCATCTAAGAGACCAGGTATGACTCGTGAAAGCATCTACACGCCGTGGACTAAGTGTTAGAAGTGTTCTAGTGTTCAAACCTTTTAGGCAAGGATCCACGAGACCTGTCTACGAGTCGTATAATATTCTACAACTCGTAGAAGTTCTTGTCTGATAGGTTCTCAGAAACATCAAGTTTCTGGATTTTTATACAAGAGGCAACTACGGCTCGTGCAAGTTTTCACAAGCCGTAAAATACCCTCGTAGATTGAAAAATCTAGTAACCTGAGTTTCTAAGCCTATCAATATGGACCCCATATGACATTTTAAAAAAAAATCAGCATCGAAGCAGGACAAACACACCCTCACTTGACTTTAATCAAACACCCGACACCCCACGTGCAAATCCTTTCATAAATACTCTCAAATATCATTATACATTTTCCAAGCCAACTGACTTCATTTGAATGAATTAGCATCAGATTACACACACATCTCATCACACACTGAATTTTCATGCACATAGTCAATTCAAATCAAGCAATATATGACCACATGGCTTTCAAACATATCATTCAAACATAAAGACAAGGTCATACACACAAATTTTCAGCTTTTACACATTCAAATATTGGCACCTATTGTTCACAATTCAATTTTAAGCACAACAATGGCATACACAGGTTCATTCATCGAATTACCATACCCATCAATCAATTTCAACTTAATCACACCAATTTTGGTAATCAAAATATTTTTTTGGTCCGAAAACATACCCAATTAAATGACCAAGACGTAAAAATTGAAGGAGGAATCAAAGAGGTGGAGCCCCAGAAGGCTGCCAGAAAGTTGGCTGAAAAAAGGTGGCTGGCCAGTTGTAGTTGGTCGGAGGGACAAAGGTAGGGATTTATGGGTTCAATTTGTAATTTTGGGGAAGAATGGGGCCAAAGTATTTTGACCTCTTTATTTATTTATTGACCGGGTCAGTCAAAAATTACTGGCCTAGAATCTACGAAACCCCGATTATAGTTCGTAGAGGATTTTACAGCCTATAAATTATGGTCTCATAAAATGTCTAAACTCTAGTTTTGGGGATTGGGCTTGACGGACCAGTCAACGAATTGTAAAATAGGGTACGACTCATAGAGTTGGTGATAGAAACCTCCACAATTAGCCAATAGAACAAAAACTTACTGGGGTCGATGAGCCCCATTCATGACCCCTAGTTTTATTTACAGGCCATAAAGTGGGCTCATAGCCTAAGGTACACAACTTGTTGCTCACTAGAAGTGTTCTACGAGACAATGCACGAGTCGTAGATTTACATACAGCTCGTAGAATCAGTCATAGAAGCACTTCTTCGTGCCTATTCAACCAAGGTTGGCGGACTCTGCCATGTACCTATACATTCTGAATAGAACACACTGTTACCCAGTCTAATGTCCACAATTACAAGCCAAATGCTAATTAAACTATCTACAAGTCCAAAAGCTAAAATCAAAGGACAACTACAGCCATTACACCAAATATCTTCGATTTCCTCCCAAGTACCACCTGATTTATTGTCACGGCATGACTTGGACAACTTGGTTACTCAGGCTTAACCAAGTGCCTAAACATCATTCTTCAGGTCATCTGGCCTCTTCATCGACTGGCAAACATTGAAGACAACTTCTTTGTCATTCAATCTAAACATGAGTTGGTCAGCTTCTATATCCACTAGTGCTCAACCAATATCTAGGAAGGGCCTTCCCAAGATGATTGGGACTTCAAAGTCGACTTTGCAATCTAGGATCACAAAGTCTCTCAAATTTGATGAGCATGTCGTAAAGTATCCCCACAGACTTCTTCACAGTATGGTCAGTCATCAACAACCGCATGTTCATCTGAGTAGATGCTCCAAATCCTATCTTCTTGAAGATTGTAATGGGCATTAGGTTTATGATGGCACAGAGATCACACAATGCCCTTGCGAACTCCATATCTCCAATTGTGTAGGGTATGATGAAAGCGTCAGGATCTTCTCGTTTTTGCACCAAGGACCTTGTAGCAATCTCACTGCAATGTTGAAGCTCTTGGGAGAGCTCCAGACTCACAGTGCGCTTCTTTGTAACCAATTCCTTCATAAACATCGGATACCCTAGCATCTTTTCTAATACCTCAATGAGGGGGATGTTGATGGAGAGTTGTTTTAGCATAGAAGGAAAATGCTTGAACTTTCCTTCCTCCTTTTTGATTCTTTGTGGGAAGGGAGGAGGAGGTCTAGGAATGGGCTTCAGCTTCTGTGGTACTTCTGTAGCATCACTTACCCATCCTTGACACCATCATCTCTTGTATCAGCATCCTTGACCTCAACTACCCTCTCACGAACATCATCATCATCTATAGGAATGGGAGGATTAGTGGTACTCTTGCCACCATGGGTAGTAACCACCATGCACTGCCCTTCATTCTTTGGGCTCTGAACTGTGTTGCTAGGCAGTGTACCTCTCTGATGCTGGTTGAGTTGAGTTGACACTTGACCATACTATTGCTCAAGTTATTTGATAGAAATAGAATAGACTCAATTTTCTGATTTATGCTAGAGATGTTAGATTTCATCCCCCTCAACGTCTCATCCTATGTCTCGGCCTTATTCAACAGATGGTCAAATATCTCCTCAACTCTTGAACTACTAGCACTAGTGTCATGATTATGTGGTGGCACATAAGGACCATTTCTATAGCCATCTCTACGACCCCAATCTTCATCTCTGCCCTGGTCCCATTTCCTGTCATGGTAACCTCTACGATTGCCTACGAATGCACCATCTCTGTTATAGTTTTGACCTTTGTCTCCTTGACCTTTGAGCCAATAGATTGGACCCTTGGGCATTGGTCCGGAAAACCCCCGTCTGATCAGCAATAAAGCAAGTGTCCTCCTAATAGTAGGGATCCTCAAACATGAGTGTTCATGGAGGCTGATGAATGACTACATTAACTCATTTCTGATTCTGCTTCATTATCACATCCATGCCGGTACGAATCCAGTCAAGCTCTTGGATTATCTTCTTATTTATTTTAGCTTGCTTCAAACCAATATTGACAGTGCACGAACTTTTGGTAGATGATCTATCTCTTTGCCCCCATGCACGATTCGTCTTGACCATCTTTTCCAGCTTCTCAGCAATCCTTGCAAATGGTTGATCTAAATATATGCCCCCATGATGGTATCAATACATGCTTGACTATTCTCATCCATGGCACAGTATAAGATTTCTACCAAGGCATCATCAATAATTTTTTGGTCAGGGACACTCCTCAAGTAATTTGTTAATCACTCCCATGTAGTACTGATCAACTCACCAGGAATCTGCTCGAAGTTATTGATTTAATCTTTCAACTTGAGCTTTTTCGATCTCGAAAAGTACCTCTCTAAAAAGGCCTTCTGCAACTCAGCCCAACTGGTGATCGAACTCTACAGGAGCTCAGATCCATAGCACTACATTGCCTGTTAGAGATAGTGGGAAGACATAAAGTCCCACGGTATCCATGGATAGATTCTGTGTTCCCACTACACTCTTACAGACAACCACAATGTTGTGTACATGACTATGAAGATTCTCTGATGGTATGCTCGCGAACAACCAATAGTTCTGCAACATCTGAGGCAACCCACTCAAAACCATGAACTACGTGTCATCCAGTAGTGGTTATAACACAATGGCTCCAGTAACATCCATAGCCATAGGGTTCAGCCGATATTGGTTCCACTGATAAGCTTCGGCATTGAAGTCTTGTGGTTGTGGATCAATGTCCTCAAGAGGAGGTGGGATGTAATTATTCACATTCTCATTCTCATTTCTGTCCCGAGTTGCATTCGCTGTGTTGTTTGCATTATATTGGGCCATCCTTCTTAGTTTTCTCTGAATATCTGGGCAAACAAAGTCAAGGGAATGCCTCAGCTTTGTGTATTGGGCATACACTAAATATGTACCCTAAAATAGAACAAAAACAACAAAAAAAGTAAAATGAGGGAAATAAAGATTAATTCCCAAACTACTTGAATTAAACAAATCTAGCCGTATTGCCCAGCAACGGCACTAAAATCTTGATGTCGCCCAAGCTACACCTCCTTTTTTAGGCTAACACAGTTATTATCAAGATATATAACCTAATCGAGGTTAGAATCTATTCCATAGGAAACATGGTAGACTTGAAAGAATTCAAGACAATTCAGTTTGATTAACCTGTTTTTCTTCCCAGGGGAGGGGTTTTGAAAATTACTATGAGAAGTAGTTCTAAACTAAGATAGGTGTTAAATTAGTATGAAGAGTAACTAGGGTATTATGTTCCCCAAGATTCCCTACTCAATATTACTAGATAATCAAATTCTTTTCCAGTGTGTAGCATGCAGAATGGTAAGTTAAGTTCACCAAGCCCTTTGGTCCAAGCGAGAGGAGAATTTCACTATGTGATTTGGTCAATCCCTGTGGTGTGGAATTACTAACCCATACCTATTGTTCTAGTACAACCTCCCCTTAGCCCAGTTCAGTTGGTTAGACGAGAAACATCAATCGGCTCTTAATAATTAATCTCTTTTCTTTTTCATTACTACCTTGATCCATTCAGTAACACTAGGCTAGTTCTAATATTGGCCACCATTAAAAAGCATTCAAACCGAAGAGAATTAATTAACGCACACATGCACACTTTTGAAGAATTACGAATTATCGAATTTTACCTTGTTAGTACTTCATGGTTCCCACAACTTTAGTTGTCGATTTAGCTACTCATGATCAGTATAGATGCAAGAATTATAAACTTGAAGAAAATAATTGAGCACTTACTTAAGAGAATTAAGAACAAGAAATCCAAACTCTTCACCAAGAATCACAAGATTAAAATTAACAGAAAAAATAAAGTTTTACAAGTGTTTCTCTCAAGCTCTCTGTTGTTCTCTCTTGTTCTGTAATGTTCCCTAAAAAAAATAACCTACAAAACCTATTAATAGTCTTTAATATATAAAACCAAAACAGATTAGGAGAACTGCATTGGCAGACTCTGCAGGAGCTTCTATGGGTCGTGTAATGTTTTACAGGCCATAGTTGCGCTTTCGTGGATTGCTTATTCAAAATCTGGGGTTGAATTCTATGACACCCTCCTACGACCCTTATAAAGTTCTATGGTCCATAGGGGGTTTCCTCTGGTGACTTTTCAGTAATTCCCCACTTTTTGATCCTCAGGGCACGACACCAAGTCTACGATTCGTCTACATATTCATGGATTTAACTTCAGAAAATCACCCTTCACTGGAATGTTATACAAAACCATATCTACAGCTCGTAGCATTCTCTACAACCCGTAAAAGGTCTCATGAACCTTCTGCCTCAGCAAATTCTACACACTTAGTCCAAAAATTGTGCCAAGCCTATAATCTTGCAAAGCAAACATAAAAACATATCAAATCTACTAACATCATATTAAGATCACACAAAATTTCAAGTTTTAACTATCAAAAGTTTTGCATTTTGACAGCACATCAGCAGACATAGATGATACTTATCCTTCAAATTATGTCATCTCATACCGTTGCACATTTCTTTAGTTCACTAAGTTAGGGTCCCATGGTTCTATAGGCCTGGGTTCAGTATCTAGCATTGTAATATTTTATTATATTTGATCTCCCCATATATACTGCATTTCACTCAATCGACTAATAATGCCTACTGGCTACCTTCTTCGGTACTCACCCCTACTTTTCTGCAGCTACGCGTGGTGTAGGTTCAGGTATGATCCATGGCTGTTGAGCTAGGAGATTTGTAGACACTTCAGGAGATTTTGGTGAGCATCAACAATTATATATTCTACAGTCTCCCTTTGTCCTTTGGTCGTCCTTTGTATTCAGACACTAGCCTTGTACTTTTATAGTATTGGCTTTTATATGTAAGGTGTTTTTTGGTCATATATATATTTATGAGTCTATAGTAGCTCTGTACAGGTAACTTCCAGGTTCTGGAGTAAGTTCCATCTTTGGCTTTTATTATTGATGTTAGCTATCATTATGCTTAGCTGTTAAGACAAGTATCGTGTTTTTTCAGTTGGCTTGCCTATAGGTGGGATTTAACAGGCATCATCATGTCCAGAAAGGTCAGGTCATGACAATATATGATGCATTTTTTCAATCGAACTAAAAGCACTTATAAGCTATTTAATAGAAGAAGAGTTTAAATTGAACTTGAGTGTTCCAAGTGCATTGTTATATTAAGAAAAATAGGTTATTTCAAAGGAAGCATAATTGATCAAACTTATGCATCCACCAAATATCTAGGGACCAGGTCCTTTGTCAGAACAACAATCAATAAAACAACAAAACTCCATAATATCGAGTTCACAGCATATATCGGGTTCACAAAACAACAGAACTTTTAGTGTACTATTTTTTGTCACTTTCAGGTTCACAGCATATATCGGTTCAGGTGTCTTCTCTATTCCCATGGTTTGTTAAATCATCAAAACTCCATAATATCAATAATGAAGTTTTAGAAAGTAGTTTAAAAAGACAAAGAAAAGTTTTACTTATATTATAAAGAAGTAATTTGAGTATTTACTCAACTCAATTATTACTAGTATGAGAATTATTGCATATTTTTTAGAGTGGGATTGAGTACCAATTTGCGTAAAAGTAAAGACAACTTTAATCCCCATGACCTGCACCACTAGCATAGATAGGATCATGTTGTTGATTCGGGTGACTCCTCACCTAGCCTTAGTGAGGGCTTTGAATAGATCCTAAGTTAAGATCATTCTTTACTTTAGCAAAGTACCATATGGTTCTGTAATGTGGATAAGATATTCTATCATCATGAGGCTCATAGTGATGATTTTTTATTAGAGAAACTTCTTAAGAAAAGTACATTATTACTCAGTTATATCATTGCACTTGATATTTGTAAAGCTTACACTATTTTGATAATCATTCATGCTTTACTTCTTAGTTATTTAAGGTATAGTTATTTAGTTATAGCTTCAATCAGCTTATAATTCATTCAACCATTTTATGTACCATCCATTTGCGTTGTCATTTGACACTGCAACATTTATGATCACTGCAAGAAAATAGGTCTTTAATAAGGGGAAATTTCATCCTAAAAGTATTAATCTGGTCGTTATTAGTCAATAACGACCGGTAAAAATCTCATCGTCGCCAGTCGTTAAAAGCTCTATCCTTAAAAGTTTTAATGACAACAAAAATCTGTTCATTAAAAAAGCCTTAACGATAACAAAAATCTGGTTGTTATACCTCTTTTCAGCAACTAAATTTTTCCTTCACTAATTGATATTTTAGTTACTAAAAAAAGGGGCAAACTCGGTGCACTTCCGGGGAAGGGCCCGACCACAAGAATCTATTGTATGTAGTCTTACCTTAACATACCAAAGGATGTTATCAAGGTTTGAACCTGTGACCTTTTGGTCACATGACAACAACTTTACCAGTTACTCCAAGGCTTTCTTCAGTTCTAGTTATTAAAAGCATAATTATAAACACAAATTAGATCAGTAAAAGTGCATATATATACATACACACACACATATACAAATATGTGCACATTTGAAAACATACAAATTGATTATATTCATATTAAATATTATAGTTAATGAATGATATTTCATAACATTATAAAATATAGACATACATATTGTATGATATTATATTTTTAACTCTTAGGAAAAGAAAAATTAGAATATCTTCACACAATTTTTGAAATATGAAATGCATTCTTCCTGTGCTTCAAAATTTTTTCATTGCTTATACTTCTTTACACTTTCTCTGCGGATGAGTTCTTCATATTGTGTGACTTGTCAAGAGACAAGTATAAAAATTTCATGTAAGGTTATTAATAACATTCCTAAAAGCTATTATCTTCTTTTTTTCTTTTTTTGCAAAATCAAAGATTAACTACAGTGAAATATAAAATTTGTTTCTGTTCTCACAACCAAATAGAAAGAAAGTTGGACTTTCTAGTTTTAGACATAAAGTTGTTTGTTTTGTATTTTGCACTTTAAGTTGTTGATTTTTTGCACATTGCTTCATGGATAAAATCCCCAACTTCTTTTAGTTTCACTTTTTATACTAATAGTATTCACCTAATATAAATAATTCAATATTATTAAAATATTATGAGATACAAATCAATTATATTATCTTAAATTTTAAATAATAAAAAAAATCATGATTTCTTAATTAATTTAGCAGTTGATTATATGTCATGTAAAGCTTTTTAAATTTTCTTTTTGTACAATTTCACTTTATACTTTTCTAACTCAAACGACTGATTTTTCTTTGTTTATCCCTGTTAGTTTCACAACCAATAGTGAAAAAGTGGACACAATAAATGTTTTATAGAAGAAACATTATTACTGAATACTGATTCTTAAGTCTATTGATCGAGCTAATTTGCATGTGGAGAAACATCTATCGTTTTGGGAAAATTACTTACTATCAATTAATTTATATGACTTTTCTACCTTAAATTTATCTGATAAACTCATAATTATATATTTAATATTACTGAAATGCCCCAAAATGTGCTTCGAAAATGCTCAAAATTGTAATTTCTATATATCTCAAAATTCGTGCGTGATATCAAAAATCTGACTTCATATTCTCGATCAGAGGGTAAAATTGAGTGGGTAATGGGCATAACCCAAATTTTAGAGGACCCATAGCGAAAATTAATTTTCGCTTTTGCTTATCCAGTGTCGGTCCGCGCCCTGGCCACGACCCACCAGGGGTACAGATCAGTGTTAATTTTCCTCCACGATGGTTCCGCATCACGAACCAGATATAGACCAGTGTAAGTTTTCCTTGATTTTTCTATCTCTACCAAGGGCATTGGGGTCATATCCCCAAAACCACTTATGCGTAAAAACACTCATACTTAGCCATTTTTCAACTCTATATCACTCAAGACCCTCTCAAAAATCTCTCCAAGCCTTAACCAAATATCTCATTCAAATTTCAAGGATTTCAAGCCTAACTTTGGAACTCAAGGATTCTCTTCAAGCTCCAAGTTCTCTTCGAGCTCATCTCAAGAAAACCCAAGTTTGAGGTATGTGACTTTCATCCATTGGGTCCTTTCACCCATGGATCTCAATCTTCTTTTTATGAAAATTACATGTTTTCAAGTTGTATCATCTATGGGTATCTTTTATTATGGATTTTGATTATTAATATTGGGGTTTTATGAAATATTGATTGATTATGCATGTCTATCTATTTCAAGCTTGTAGTATGAATTTGTTTGTCTATTGAAAATATGCATATTTTGTGTTATGAAACTATGATCTGTTATGAGAATTGATGACGAATTTAAAGGTAACCCACATGAGGATTTTCCTATGTGTTGATGGGTTGATTTAATTGACTTTTCTCATATTATTTCACTCTTGAATTGCATGATTTTGAACTAGCATTATGAACCCACCAAGTGTTTTATAAATGTCTTGATAAGGATTCTCAAGTTATTGATGATCTATTGCATGGTTTATAAGTCAAGTGACTTTATGATGATTAAGGGCATGCATGTATATATTGAATTCATGAAAAGTATCTATGGTGTTGCAAGTAGACCACGCGTTGTTTGGGGTGACATGCCCAATCACCTTGTTAAGGGGATGACATGCCTCAATCACCTTGTAAGGGGGTGACATGCCCAATCACCATGTTGAGGGGTGGATACCTCAATCACCTTGTTGTGGGGTGACATTCCTAATTATCATATTGAGGGGTGGATACCTCTATCACCTTGTTAGGGGGTAACATGCCCAATCACAATGTTGAGGGGTGGATACCTCGATCACCTTGCTGGAGGGTGACATGCCCAATCACCATATTGAGGGGTAGATACCTCGATCACCTTGTTGGGGGATGACATACCCAATCACCATGTTGAGGGGTGCATACCTTGATCACCTTGTTGGGGGATGACATGCCCAATCACCATGTTGAAGGGTGGATACCTCGATCACCTTGTTGGGGGTGACATGCCCAATCACCTTGTTGAGTAGTGGGTACCTC